>APFE031169235.1:12590-28929 GCA_000404065.3 Pinus taeda | reverse complement strand
ATGGTTTCCAAATTTGTTTCATATATATGTGTCGCAGGTTCAATCCCACCTTTGAGTGTGTTGATCAACCATCAGGCATGATGGTAACCCTTTGATTTAACAGGGTTAACTATGTTGTTGAAGTTATGATGTGAATGCAGATATGGCAGAGAACTATGTTTTAAACACAGATATCCATCAAGCGGCCGACAAATGCAAGCGAGACCAAAGATAAAGAAGGAACGACTGAGAACACATAGGAGTTGTTGGATTGAATGATCAACAGTCCAGTTCAACCTTTATCGCATCGGTAGAACTCCTTATGAGTTATTGGAATCGACCAACGGGAAATGGCGATTTTGATATTGCAATTCAGCGACAACCATCAGATCTGGCGTCAGATTGATGGTCCAGATCCAATCACTAATCGCATATTGGGAAGGTCAAAGGCTGGCAGAAATGGAAACATCGATGGTTGATGAGCGATGTCACCAATAGACCAATCGGCGATCGGACTGTCAGAAGGATCGACAGTCAGAGTTTCTGTGGAGTGGTGTTGCAGTCTTGCGATGGGATAAGGAGTAGACCTGTCGATGGTTATAAAGGTGGGCCTATAATATTTGAGGTCCGGGCATTGGTTCTAAACGAAAATTTCCCATGCATTCTTTGTATTATGTAAAGTGTCACGGCCAAAGGGTTAAGGCTAAGATTCGATATCTGTTACGCTCCCGATAGTTAAAGCTGTCGAAAGTGTAGTATGGTGGCTTCAATATATGTAATTCCACAGTTTAAAAGGCTATTTTCCTCATGTACGCTTCCGATAGGCTTTGTGGGCCATAACCCACAGGCCTCAAGATTGATATTTTTAGGGAAAGGGATTTTGATTAAACCCCAAAATCTCACACCCATCAATATTTCATAATAATTTGTACATATATGTAATCAATGGCAGAAGGAAGTACAAATTAATAATACATTAATCCCTACAGTTCCAAAATATAAGTTTTTATTGCTATGTCCATTTATAGTTTGAATATATTAAATGGAGTGGAAAAACAAGTGCATCACCAAACTAGAATCCAAAATGAGAAATCCCACAACTAAGTCAAAACTACCTTCCAATCACAAAAGGTTGTACATATAAGGCATTACATTCAATTAAACCCTACAAAATAAACCTTAAATATTTTTCTTCATAGATGATCATTATATACTAATTTATGGAAACTAGTGGCCAACTTTCATAATTCAAAGCTTATATGAAAGGAAGAGTGTTAAAGCTAGCTTAGGAACAAGCAAGAAAAATGCCACTCATGCACTAGCAGTAGCCAAAGGACATATGAAACTTACTCTAAGATTTGTTGATCCTCCCTAAAGTGGTGGTCATATCTACATCTTTGTAAGTCAATGGAAAAGTTGAACAAATCCTAAACTAATTCTGAGCCAATATTTGAAAAGCAATGTGCATTTTACTAAAAATGTGTGAATCATAATGGTGCTTGAACCCATGAACATGCAAATTCCGCTATTGTTGATAAATGGTCATTCTTTTACACATTTTAAATTATTTAAAATTTATTTGTCATTTCTTTCAAATATTACTTATGCATAAGTTGAAGGAGATAGTTTCTAAACAAATTTTATAAAGAGAAAATCTATATTGTTGTTAGAAAAAGTCGAATTCATTGAAGTGAATGAGAAAAATGCTAAAAGTTGTGTATTTTTCTATTGTACTCTAGGATTTCATAAGAAAATATAAGGATTCACACATCTTTATTTGGAAAGCAATGTATTAATCGGAATATACTAGTAATGATATTAATATGATCTCAATTTTAACTAGAATTAAAAAGACTTAACTTACAAATTAGTAAATGTTAATTACAGTTAATCTTCCTCATCATACCCTTGTTCAATCTACCACAAATCATATTCTCTTAATCTACTTCATTCAATATTATGCCAACATAATAATTAAATCCTTGAACAACCACATGAACAATAGTGGACATGTCACACCAAAAAAACATATAAGAAACATGCACTTTAAATTAAGTCATTTTCATGAAATTTTAATATGCACCTTGCTCCTCCTCAAAAGTCAATAATATGAACATGAACTTTTTCTTTTTATAAACACATTTTTAATGATACTTTTAGGATGGGACATGAAATATAGTGGACATGTTACACCACAAAAACATATAGGAAACCTTTTCAAGAAAATTTAAGCCATTTTCAAGAAAATTTAATATGGAGGTTGCTCCTCCTCAAAAATCAATAATATGAAAATGAACCTTTTTTTTTTTTTATAAGCACATTTTTAATGGTATTTTTAGGATGGGTTTGGAGACTTTTGATAGGTTATAATGAGCTTACTTTTATTCATTGTGATCAATATCATAAACTATAAAAAATATAAGCAACTTATTGTAATTTAAAATTATATTTTATATTCTTCATAAATACAAAATGTTTTCATAACTAATTTGTCCAATTCTTACCTAAAAGGGGTGAAAGCTTTCATTTTCCTTTCACCCAACCAAACATTCGACAATTAATGCATGCCTAACTTTTAAATGATGTGACCAAAACTTCTCAATTTTCATTAATCCATTGTTCTCATTTTGTAGTTATCAATACAAAGTTATTTTTGCAATTTTCTAAATTTCTTCTAATAAAGATTGTGAAATTTAAGAATACAAATTTATTTTAAAGTTTAGAAACATTTGTCAATCTTACTAGTTGCTATCCTACAAAGTATAAAATATTTCAAGATACTTTTGTAAAAATATTCAAATTTATAATGATTTTAGACAGTGTTTGTAAAAATGAAGCAATTTTTAAGGTAAAAGTAATTTTATTATTATAAATTTGGGAAATCAATTTATTTATTTATTTTTAACTTAGAAAATTAGCCACCCTACAAATACTGGCTATTAAAAAATAAAAATAATAAACTTTTTATAAATATATAATAAAAACTTTTTATAAATTTAATGTAATACATTGAAATTTATATTAAACATTTAATATCAATTTGAAATCATTACTTTTATAAAATATGATGATTTTTTTTGGGTGTTAAACGATCAATTTTTAAGTCAAACATTATAGTACACACTAATGGAAATTCTTCCAAAGATCTCACAACTATTTTTGAATTAAAATACATTTTGATGGACCATATTGACTTCATTTAAAAGTTTAATTTAAAAATAAATGTGATCTATTTAAAAACCCTCCATACAATTCAAAATTATATTAAATGGCACTTTACATGTGAAGGAACATGGGAATATTCACTTAGATAGTGGTGAACGTTGATCTTTATGCGAATAATGATGACACGCATGGAAGCAAAATGTGATATTCTTCCAATACAACACGAGTATGTTCGAAACCATTAGCTATAAATAATCCTAAGAGTCTTTGTTTACCATCAGCTATAAATAATCCTAAAAGTCTTTGTTTCTATTTTTTTTTTGGCTTTGTGAATGACATTTTCACCGTTTGGATACAATGGTGGTACTAATGCATATTACAACTTCCAAAATAGGTCAGAGATATCTTTTTACTCATTAATGTTGGAACATTTCAGGGTTAATAAATCATCCACCTGAAATCTAAGAATTTGTGTTTCTTTATGTTATTGTTGAGAAGTTCTTCCACCATTATAAAAATTTTGTTTGCTCTCTGAATAGTATCATTAAAAATGTGTTTTTATTGCATGAGATTTTTCTCAAATAAAATGTCATTTTATTTTATCTATCTTTTAATAAAATGTTATTTTCTACATTTCATTCATTCTACCTCTTTATGAAATGTTGAAGGAAAGTTCATTTATAGTAATAGGCTAACACTAAAGTAATTTTCAAAATGTAGGGTTGTTTTAATTTACATTTTTCTTTATTAATTTTAATAATAATTAATATCATATTTATTATGTTTGTTGATATTTTTGTAATTAGATAAAGGTTAAGGGAATTTTGGTTGTCTATATGTTGTATAAGGCACATATGTAAAAGATAAAAATGTAGGCTATCCATAAGAAGTAAGCAATAATATGTGATGACGATAGATTACTCAAGGAGATTTCTAGTGAAAATGATGACTATGATGAATAGGATGAGAAATAATAGTTTCAATGTCATTACCATGCCTTACGAGATAGATTCAAAGATTACAAATGAAGCCAATTTTTATAAAAATGCAAAGGTGAGGAAAATATGTATTCATAATCTCAATTTCCATTTGATCTTGGCTACCCTTAATATCTTAATAATAAAAAAAATGTAATGAAAGTGCATGTGGATTACAACATAGTTACCAACTTGCTGAGAATACTTCAAAGTTCTTCCTTTTAGACGATACATTTAGTGGTTGTTTTTATTGTGTTGAAAAACATATATATGTATATCGAAATAGGATAAAGACAATCGCTAAATATATATAACAACCTTTTGAAACTATGGTCTTAAAATTTGATTATGTTGCAAATAAAAAAAAAAACTTTAAATCAGCCCCCAAATTAAAAATTGCTTAACTAGTAATACTTTTTTTCAATATTCAAAAAATCTTTAAATCAATTCTCAAATCAAAAAGTGATGGTATTAGTAGCACTCCATTTGTTTAAAAGCATAACATTAACAACTTAGGACCATTTAAACTAAAATCCTAAAATCAACTCATGAATCAAAGAGTGATCCATTAATAAAACTCCTCTTTTATAATTAAGTTGTAACTCCCCTATAATAATTCAAATTAGAAACTACTATTTTAAAAAACTAATACTTTGTAACCAAAACCTTAAAACCAACCTTCACTGTGAAAAAGTGTTATTAATATTTTTTTTAAGGTTGAAACTACATCATTCTAAAGCTACAACCTAAGAAACTTAATATTATTATACAACAAACTATTAATTGAAAAAAGAAAACCCTCAAAAAAATGAAATATATTAGTTTGTTTATTTAATAAAATAATTCAAAAATATATTACACATAATTAATAGACTAAAATAAAATAAAATAAAAATATTAAAAATATATCTCCTTTTATCATTATAATTCTTTAATTGAAATAATTTTAAAATAAATATTTTTTAATATAAAAAATTTTATTTATTAGTTTTGATGGTTAGTTTAATTGGTCGAGTTCTCGCCATTAAAGCAGTTTTGTTATTGAGAGGTCATTGGTTCAATTCTCTTGACACTCTTGGGGTTAGGCTTTCTGGTTGAGTAGGCATGAAGTGATCCCTTTAGGTAGATCTTCCTGGCACAAATATTCCATGGACATAGTGATTTCCAATCTCTAAAATTCATAACTCACATAAATATATTGAAAATTTTGTTCCCACATTTATGAGAATTGTTATTTCTGTACTATCTTGGCCTAGATAGATTATTTCATTACATCCAAAATACTACTTTTAGCAAAGAATTCCTTTCATTTCATAAAAAAAAGGTGTATGTTTTTCCAAGATACAAAAATTTTCGTCATATCTAGAGGCATACAGGCCAAATATGCCCTTTATAAAATAGTTTTTGTAGAGCTCATATTCTGGTTTTTTATTATATTGCTAGTTTTCTAGTCTTTCTCAAATACATATAGTCTTTGTCATCTATTTTGTATGGTCTAAACAAATCAGAAACAACAAGAAATGTTGCATTTTCCACATAAGATAACCAAGATTTAACCCTTTTGCTCTTGAGTTTTGATTTTTTTTTAAATTATGGTTTGTTTTTGGATGAGCACGTATTTTTTGGTAAGCACATAGTTCAACGCAGAAAAACAAAAATAAAAACAAAAGCACCCCTAGACTCCACTATTATTGTTATGTCAACAACAACAACCCCACCCTCCTTCGCTATTACTGTTATGCTTTTTGCACTAACTCACTTGGTTAAAATTTACTTTATTTAATAAGAGGTCTTGAGTTCAAATCTCCTCTTAGGTTACTTTTTGAAAAGTTTCATTCAAACTTAAGTTATTTAATAACTTTATTCTACGATGATTGGTCTTCCTCTTGTTTCTCATAGTGATGGTGTATGTTCTAGTTGTTTTCTCAGAAAACATCATTGGGATAGTTTTAACAAATGTACCTCTTGGCACACCTCAACCCCTTTGTAGCTTGTTCACGGTAATTTATGTGGTCCAATTTCTTCTCCTTCCTTCTCTAGGTTCATGTACTTCTTAACTTTCATTGATGACTTCTCTGGATGCATTTGGGTTTATTTCCTAGTTAAGAGTGAAGTTTTTGACTTGTTTTTGGCCTTCAAGGTCCTTGTAGAAAAATAATATGAATATGAACTACAAAGGTAATGAACATATAATCGATTGAATATGTTAATAGTAAATTCACAACTTACTGCACTATACAAGGCATTCAAATGCCACATTCTATTCCATACACACCACAACAAAATGGTGTTGTTGAAATAAAGAACCGTACATTAAAAGAAATGGTAATTGTATGATTCAATCTAAGGATTAAGTCTTCATTATTGGGCAGAAGCAATCAACTGTGAAAATTACGTAGTAAATCACACTCCCAGAAAGGATTTAAGCAATATAACACTAGAATAAGCATGGACTAAAATTTAACCAGTTGTGAGCCACTTCCGTATCTTTGATAGTGTAACATGGACTCATATTCCTAATGAAAAAAAGAAAGCTTTATAGCCTAAAAGTGAGAAGTGTATTTTTGTTGGATATTTAGAAGATGTCAAAGTCTATAGACTTCTTCAAGCTCACTACAATGAAATAATCATGAGAAGAGATATTAAATTTGATGAAAATATCTTGGCCTTTTTGCTTAATTCGGTGCTTATGCCCTCTTCGGCGTGCGAACCATCTTTGGTGGTTGTGCTACCATCCCTTCCTATATTGGTTTATTCTTCAAATAACGACATTGGGGATGAAAATACACCTTCACTTGCTCACGTTCCTCTAGATGAGTCCATTGAACATGAACCTGCACCAACACCAAAACTTCTCAAATGGGTAAGTTCAACACGTGAAGTAGCCGATGACCTTGTTGGTGATCCTACATATCACCACCATAGTCGTTCATAGTTCCAACAAGCCTCCTCTCATTTTGATTCGTAAACTAACATGGATATTACACTGGATAGTTCTTCACAACAAATCTTATAATATTATATTAAATATGTGAGATTCTACACTATTATAGTTTTAGTTAATTTCTAGATCTGTAAAATTAACTATAATTAGTTCATGCATGTAAAAGTAAATCAATAAGAAAAGTAGAGAATGAAAAAATAAGCCCCCACACACATAACACACAACATATGTTATCTGGGAAACCCTTTAAGGAGAAAACCTAGCTAGAAGGTGAGGTCGCTTCGCTCTCTTTCTCTGTCTGGAAATATGCTATAGATACAAAGAAGTAATGTTTGTGGCCCGTGCGCTGCTACAGTGCACATATCCTCTCTGTGTGATCTACCTCCTATCTCTCCTGGCTATCTTTTCTCAACTATGTAACAAAATGCTTTCGAAAGAATGGAATGCCTCTTCCTCCCAGTGGCCTAGTTATAACACAACTCGATAGGTTACTAGTGGTTAAGTTTGACTACATCAACTCTTAACTAGTGTTACAAAATAGACTCTTCTAGAGTCTTTTACCATCACAAACATGTGGCTATCCCCTTTTCCATGAATAATGGGGGCTGACACGGCATCCTCTTGAACTATAGCTATGAAAACAAGAAGGTCAACTTCTGAGTGGTATAACTTTTGCATACGGACTCTGATTGATGCGATTATTGCACCGTTGGAAAGATATTTGTGTGTAAAACAGCAATAAAAGGCGTTTTGATGTAACAAAAAAGTTTCACCCCCAAAAAACATCATTTGATACCTCAAAATGATCCCAAAAGGTTTCAGACCTAGTTTTTCCAAACTGGGTCCCGCCAGTAAAACTAGTCCCGTTTGATGATTCCTCCACATTTTCCAATGCAAACGCATTGAGATGGATGAAAAAAAATATAATGATCCAATTCGGATCACTTTTGGCTCAAGTTTTAGAGACTCACGATCCCAAAATATTAGCAGAAGCTTCAGGAAATCCATATTTTGAAACAACAATGGATGAAGAATATCGTTCCTTAATGGCGAATCATACTTGCAAACTTGTACCTCTTCCAAAAGGAAAACAAATGTCATATTTAAATGGGTACATATAATTAAGTGTGCATCATACAGAATTATTGAAAGACATAAGTCCCAGTTAGTTGCTAAAGGAATCTCTCAAGTTAAGGGAATTGACTACAATGAAACATTTTCCCCTATCACCAAAATGAATTCCATTCGCCTTGTTCTAGCCCTTGTTTACTCACATGGATGGAGGTCCATTAGACGGATGTTAAATATTCCTTCTTGCATGGGGATCTACAAGAATAAATCTACATGGAACAAACTTGTGGTTATGTTCATAGCGAACCTTTTTTTCCACCTTAAGAAATCTCTCTATGGTATTAAACAAGCTCCTCGAGTTTGGTATGACCAAATGGATAGATTTATTCACGACACCATATTCTCTAGATGTCATTCTCACCCCACTGTCTACACCATAAAAGTAGGAAGCCATCTCATAATCCTTGTTCTTTATTTTGATGACCTTATCCTCACTGGTAGTGACCCTAAAATTCTAACCCATGTGAATTCAAGCCTTTAGAAGAAGTTTGAAATGACAAACTTAGGATATTTGGATTATTTTCTTGGCCTCCACATCTTGCAAACCAAGGAAGGAAATTCTCTTTCCCAATATATGTATGCATGTGACCTTATTCATTGTTTTCACATGGAATATTGTAAACCAACCTCTTCTCCCTTTAAATATGGATTCAAAATTACTACTACCTACACCACCCGCAAAGTTGATGCCATCTAATATTATTAGTTAGTTCATAGCCTCTTATATTTGGCTCATATTTGTCTTAATATTTTCTTTTTTGTTGGTCTTATTGCCTGGAATATGAAATCACCACATGAAATTCATTGGAAGGAAACATAAACGATACTTCGATATATTTAGGGGAAAGTTCAATTTGGGATAGGTGACAGTTCAGGGGGGTCTCCTTTGTTGGTTCCTTTCACGAATTCAGAGTGGGTTGGCAAACATAATGATTGGAATTTTACATGAAGCTATCTTTTCAGTCTTGGTTCCATACCTATCACTTGGGATTGTAAAAGAAACAAATTATTTATCTTTCTTCACTAGAAGCACATTACCAAGCAACAGTTAATGCAAGTCAAGAAGCGTTCTTATGGTTTCGACAAACACTTTCCAAGATTAGATTCTATAAATAAAATATGACCACCCTTTGGTGAGAAAATTAGTGTTCCGTCAAGATTTCAAAAGATATGGTTCAATAAATTTGCAGCAAACATGTTGATATACAAATGCACTTCATTATAAAAACCATTTATAATTGAGTTACCGTAGTGCACTTTTGCTTTAGAGATGATCAATTTGCAAACACTTTCACAAAATCTCTTATAGAAGTAATTTCTTCTAAACTTCTATGTACGTTAGGAGTTCACAAAGTTTTCATTAAGGGGCGATAGGATCTAATTCCTCCCTCATTCTCCTATCGCGTCACCTTTGTAAATCCTTCAATATTATCCCAAGTTGTTCTTAAGGGAGGATGTTAGGATATTTAGACAATTAGGTTTTAGTTAAGTTAAATTTGGTCTAATGTGTCTTTTATGTCAAAGCATGTTTCTTAGTTTGTTTCTTTAGTATGCATTAGTTTCATTGTAATCTGTTGGTCACAATATGTTTTATACATAGAGTGATCCAATGACTTATATTCTCCCTGATACTCACAACTATTGATTTGTGGTTTAACCCCTGATTGATCCATGATCTTTATTTAAAGGGCATGGAGGGTCATGGTTGATGATCAATTGTTAGAAATCTCTTATGTAAAATATTTTCTTTTGCATTAATAAAATTTCCTCAAGTGGAAACATTGTCTACCACCATGAACTATTTCCCTCTCAAAGGATTTGAACCACATAAAAATATTGGCGTTGTGATTTTGATCTGGTTATGTGAGTGGTTATTGAAGGTTTTCACCCTATATGGAATACCATGTTTACTTAAAGATATTGCTCTCCATTGTTGAAATTTTCCTCATTTTAGATAGAATTGGTGTCTAAGATAGGTCAGGAAAAGGGTTAATTTAAAGGGGAATTCCTAGATATTTAAACTTTGGCCAATTTTCCATGACTTTAAATCTCATCAATCTGTTTAGCAAGTATTTATGTAAATCACCAAAACATGGGGAATTAATGAAAATTAATACCTAAATGTCCCATGAAGCTTATACGAAGCGAAGACCTTATAAGGTGTGTAAATTTTATAATATAGGTTGTGAGAAAGTGAATATGAAAGGGAAATTTCGGAATAAATGAGCTATATAGAATTGTAGAAAATGTCAAAATTGTGTTTCAATAGTGTAGTTTCCTAATATTGGGAACTATGTGGAGGATGGCTTGTTGGGTGCCTCTAGCTAGATGAAAATATGTTGCATATTTTTCTCCTTTATCACCTTAATATTATAGGCGGATATTTTTTTAGGGAAGCCAAAGATGAGACTAGTTTGATGTGAAATAACTTTCTAAATTGGTGACTAATCTCAACTAAGTAGCATACCATAAGCTTTAGGGACATGTATGACCATAATATCAAATATCTAGTTGAACCATGGGTTTGTAGGCAACTTGACAAGGAATTCCTTCTATTTTCCTATGACCTTAACCTTAATCTAATCTAGATGTATAATTTTTCTAAGCCTTTGGTTAGGGATCCCTATATAAAATAATTTCCTTAGGCATTCCATGTAATCTAGCAATTTCTTTCATATATAGTTCAACATTTTTTTCCTTTAATGTTGATTTCACTAAAATAAATTGAGTAAACATAGTGATCTTATCCACCATTTCCATGATGGAATCATGTTTCCTCATAGCCCAAGGAAATTTTGTAATAAAATCAATTGAAATAATTTCCATCCTTCACGTTGGAATGGGTAGGGTTTGTATAAATCTAGTTGGATGTCTATGTTTAGCTTTCACCTTTTGGAATTACAAACACCTAGCTATATAAACATTCGCTTCCCTTTTCATTCCTGGCCAAAAAAATTGATTCTTGATAACTAAAAGTGGTTTTTGGTGCCCTGGATGTCTAGCATAGTGTACATTGTGCATTTCACTTAACACTATATTTTTCTTCCCTTACAAATTTGGCACACAAATTCTATCCTTGTAGATGAGGATTATATTCTCTTTCAGCTCCAAATTTATGTACTTTGGAAGTAAGTTACCTTTTTCTAGCTCTTTCATTTTCATGACTAATTTGAATTTTCAACCTCTAAAATGTTTATTTTTAAATCAAATTTACATGAACTTTTGGTTGTAACATGCACTTCATGCACCCTCTTCTTGATTGTATCATCTATCTTATTTTCCTTCCCCTTGATATGTGCATAATGTTTAATTCATATTCATCTACAAGTTATAGGTTGTCTTTCCCAATAAATTCTTTAGACCAATGTGGTCTGTTCACAATTTAATCCTATTTCCCACGAGGTGATTCTTCCACATTCTTAAGGCATGAATCATGACTGCCAAATCAAAATCATGAGGGAAATAATCCATCTCATGCTTCTTCAACTTCTTTGACTCATAACATATCACATGCCCACTTGACATGAGGACTCTGCCATGCCCTTCCTTGCATGCATCAATGCACACAATGAAATATTCATTTGGATCAGCTATATTAGGAATAAGTGCACTACTTAATAGAAATTTCAATTGCTAAAAAGCCTTTTCACATTGGTGATATCACTAAAATTACATACCCTTCTTTTGCAAAGAAGTAATTAAGCATGCTATGGCTTGCTAATCCCATGAAGAATTTTACCTTTGTGATATTCCTTGGTGCTAACCACTCATTG
Source organism: Pinus taeda (assembly GCA_000404065.3). Lineage (NCBI taxonomy): Eukaryota > Viridiplantae > Streptophyta > Pinopsida > Pinales > Pinaceae > Pinus > Pinus taeda. The sequence continues at coordinate 16,960 of APFE031169235.1, read as the reverse complement.
AATGATTTGGTATTCTTTGGGTCCACTACCACATATTACTTGAGATGATATGAAGCAAATAATTAATCTACCTTTAGTCAAATGAGTATTTTCTTAGTTTGGAGTAAAATTAATTCTCCCTCAACACTTGTAAGACTATACTCTAGTGTTTCTTATGTTCTTCTTCAATTTTGAGTAAACAAGTATGTCATCCAAAAATACAATGACAAACTTATCCAAATAATTAGGGAAAATTCCATTCATAAGGCACATAAAGACACAGAGTGCATTGGATATCCCAAATGGCATCACCACAAACTCATAATTTCCATATCGAGTTATAAATATTGTTTTACTAATGTCCTCTCCTTTAATTCTTACCTAATGATATTCTTACCTTAATTCAATCTTAGAGAAGACCATAGATGATAATATTTGATCAAATAAGTCATCTATCCTTGGCAAAGGATACTTATTATTCATTTTCACCTTGTTCAACTACCTGAAGTCTACACAAAACCACAACATGTCGTATTTGTTAGCTCTAGGGTACCCCAAGTTGACACACTTGGGTATATGTACCCCTTCATTAGAATATCTTCCAACTACATTTTCAATTTTTTAAGCTCTAGTGTGCTCATCCTATATAGCTTCTTGGACATGGGGAAAACTCTTGGTACCAAATCTATGAAAAAATCAATGTCCCTATTTGGTGGTCAATTTGAGATTTTAGCAAACACATCCTTATGTTCTCCTAACACTAGATAGTATTCAATGCTTGGTACATTTTCCTTGGTTTCCTATTCCATGTGTGTTGCGTGCCCTTTTTTAAGATTCTTCTTTAGCTACATATTTTTTACTTCTATAATAGAAACTGTTTTGAAATGGCAACAAGAAATTCTAGTTTAATTTGTCCTTGAATTAAAATAAGAATTCAAATCTAATTATATTCTCATAGAAACTTATAAATAGTTAATTAAGTTTATTTGACTTAATTAGCTTAGGAATTTCGAGTTGGAAATATTTCTGTAGTCATGTATATTTTCTCCCTAAACTTTAGGGACTGTCTAAGATGAGTTTATTTGAGTCGTAATTAGATAACTCAGTTTGATTGAGTTATAGACAGTTAAACTAGTTCTAACTGTTGGTGAAACTAGTAGAGGTCTAGTAGTGAGTTGGTGCACTGGTGCATCCTTATTGCTATTCCATCTAACTGAAGATTCCCTCATGATAAATTCATGCATGGCAGTTTAGAGAAAGACCCAGTTGACACTAGAGTTCAGGGACAATGTACTAGCAGTTGTAGAATGATCTGAGTTGTATAGGTCATGCGAGAAATCCGAGAAGAACTTAAGTTTAGATTGTGCAGTTATGGAGGAAGGATTTCCAAATTAAATATGGGTTGATCCTCATAGGAATTATGCAAGGAAATAGGGGCTTGGCAGGCAGTAGAATTGGCTAAGTGTTGGCTAGAATGGGCTTGTGAGGTAGAGAGTTGATCATACTTATGCAGGAATTGTTCTAGTGAGAACAAGCTTTGTATACACAAATTTATGATTAATGCAATAGATAGTCAGGGTTTTGAGCAGTGGATTTCCCCAAATAAACAATTGTGTTATGTGTCTTTAATTATCATCCTCCTGTTGATTATTGTTTTCAATGATCTCTTGGTTTTCGTTCTTTAAATAGTAGAGTAGATTCTTGTGTTGTTTTTTAGTACATTACATGAGCTATGAATCTATAGGAAAATCTACATGGTTTTGGAGTTTAAGACAATATACTAGAGGAGCTTTCAAAGTTTTTAGTTTTGGGTTATAGGTGAAATTCGAATTTGCAATACATACTTCAAGATCAACAAATGGATTTCTACGGTTTGAGGCTCAAGTATGCCTTTGAAAGAAGCTCGAATTATATATCCTAGGAGGATAGGATGGAGGTTGTGTTGGAGGATAATGGCCTCAATGAGTTCATTGATCAAAACATTCCTAAGCCAGCAACTTCAGATGCACAGAATCTATCCCGATGGAAGAAGTGTGTGGTGAAGGCGAGGTGGATAATGCTTGAGGTGTTGGGTGTGGAGCCTGATTATCTTCTGTATTCAAAGGTATCACCGCATTGGACCCCAATTTGTAATGGGGTGGCAACTCCGCCCATAAAATATTCACTATAGGGGGTCCAGGGGGGTGGCTGCGACCTTTTGGGAGCCCCCCTGGCGGGGGGTTTCGTGGGCAGCGCCGCTGAAGCTAAGAATAGATGTAAAATTGCCTTGTAAAAGTATGGTAATTTCTAGTCAATCTGGGTTGTTCATTAGGCATAGATCTGACAGTAGAAGATATGTTTAGGTTTTTTTTCCCTAGAAGGCAACCCCTCACTATATATGAGGGAATTGTATTGTGTCTATGTAAGATATGTATTCTAATTGAGGAAGAGAGAAGAGATTAAGAGAGAAGAGAGAGCTACAACAGATTTGCTATAGGTTGTATCTCTTTAGTTTGCTGGATAATAAAAAGAAGGACCGGCTGTTCAAGGTGGACATAGCCCAAACTGGGTGAACCATGTATATATGTGTCTCTTTGGCTTTATGTGTTTGTGTTTTTTCACATATTATATGTCTTTCATTTCTCTGTCATATTTATATAATTTTCTAACAAGTGGTATCAAAGCCGAAGGTCTATTTGGCTGATAAACTCACAGGAGAGAAGGGTTCCTGGTTCGAGTGGGAGTAATGGCAGAAGATGCTAGGTTTAGGGTCGAAAAATTCAACGGCCAAAACTACCAGCTATGGAAGATGCAGATGAAAGATTGTTTGTATCAGAGAGATCTGTACCTACCTTTGAGCGGAAAGACAAAGAAGCAGATGAGTATGACAGACACAGAATGGGATATTCTCGACAGAAAGGCACTTGGAACAATATGATTGTGCCTAGCAGCGTCGGTAGCATTTAATATTTCAAAGGAAACGACAATAGAGGGTTTAATGTCGGCATTGGCCAAACTATATGAAAACCCCTCAGCCTCAAATAAGGTATTTCTTATGAAGCGTTTGTTTAATATGAAGATGTCAGAAGGTGGATTTGTTGCAAACCATTTAAATGATTTTAATACAGTTACAAGTTAGTTAAGTTTTGTAGGGGTAACTTTTGATGATGAAGTTAGGGCTCTTTTATTTCTGTGCTCATTGCCAAAAAGCTGGAATGGTTTAGTTATGGCCATTAGTAACTCTATCTCTGGATCTAGTACTTTAAAGTTTGATGATGTTGTCGGTGCAATCCTTAGCGAGGAAATGCGACGGAAAAGCTTTGGTGAGACATCAGGTAATGCTTTGACTACAGAGACTAGGGGAAGAAAAAGGGAAAGAGGAAAGAGCCCAGGATATCGCAATAAATCAAGGAAAGGCAGATCCAAGTCCAAATCGGGGATAGTGTGCTGGAAATGCGGGAAGAAAGGACACATGAAGAAATACTGCAAGTCTCGGAAGGGAAAAGAAGGAGACACACATCAAGAAACTAATCTAGAAGTGAATGTAATAGGTGATGTCTTGCAAGATGCTTTAATTCTTTCATTAGAAAGTATTATTGATGCCTGGGTGGTAGATTCAGGGGCCTCATTCCATGCCACACCTGATTGAAAACATTTTTATGATTATGTTCAAGGAGATTTTGGACAGGTTCGATTGGGTGATGATAAACCTTGTAAAATCACTGGAGTGGGAACAATTTTCATAAACCAGCAAAATGGAAATCAGTGGCTATTGAAGGAGGTAAGGCATGTTCCAGATCAAAAGAAAAATCTGATTTCAATAGGGTAGTTGGGAGGTGAAGGATGTGTAACTATTTTCATAGATAAAACCTGGAAGGTCACTAAAGAATCCTTGGTAATAACGAAAGGAGGAAAGGTTGGCTCATTGTATTTATGCAATGGTATTTCTATTTTTGTTGATGCTTTGACCTATACAGGAGAAGATACATCATTGTGGCATCATAGGCTCAGGCACATGAGTGAGAAGGGGATGCAGATTCTTCACTCAAGAAATTTGTTGCCAGGTTTGAAGCATGTTGATTTAAAATTCTGTAGAATTGTGTTTATGGAAAACATAAGAGAATCAGTTTCCTTAGAGTTGGGAAAGAAAAGCAGAGCGAAAAATTAGAGCTTGTGCATATAGATGTATGGGGACCTGCTCAGGTATCATCTCTTGGTGGCTCTCGTTATTATGTTACTTTTATTGATGATGCAACCAGAAAAACTTTGATTTATTGTATTCGAAATAAATCTAATGTATTTGATACTTTCAAGAAATGGAAAGCTTTGGTTGAAAATGAGACAGGAAAAAGGTTGAAGTGTCTCAGATCAGACAATGGAGGTGAATATTGCAGTAAAGAGTTTGATAGGTA
>APFE031169235.1:0-11944 GCA_000404065.3 Pinus taeda | reverse complement strand
GTACCTTTATTGGATATGGTGTTAATGATTTTGGTTATCGCTTTTATGATTATGAAAATCACAAAATCATTAGGAGCAGAGATGTCATATTCAATGAAAAGGTTTTGTATAAGGATTAGCTACAAGAAAAGAAACAGGAAAAACAAAACAGAGAATACACAGTGCTTGACGATATCACAGGAAAAGTGATGGTGCCTAAAAATCAGAATGATCAACAACCACCACAACAACAACAAGCACCTCAAATACTTGAAAGTGGTGTTAGAAGATCTACTAGGATAAGTAGACCCCCTGAACGATACTCTTCGTCACTATATTATGTATTGTTTACTGATTCTAGTGAACCAAAATGTTATGAAGAAGCAATGCAGGTAGAAACCAAGAAGAAGTGGGAGCAAGCCATGAAAGAAGAGATGGACTCCTTAGCACATAACCAGACTTGGGACTCAGTCAGGTTGTCTGCAGGTAAAACAACATTACAGAATAAATGGGTTTACAAGTTGAAGGAAGAAGATGGAGGTAGGAAAAGGTATAAAGCTAGACTTGTGGTGAAAGGGTTTGCACAGAAGAAAGGTATTGATTTTGGTGAAATATTTTCTCCTGATGTTAACATGACTTCAATCAGAACTATTTTAAGTCTAGTAGTAGTTGCAGATTTGCATCTTGAACAGTTAGATGTAAAGACAACCTTTCTCCATGGGGATTTGGAGGAAGAGATATATATGTAGCAGCCACAAGGATATGAGGTACAAGGGAAGGAGAAACTAGTGTGAAGGTTGAAGAAGAGCTTATATGTCTTAAAACAGGCTGCAAGGCAGTGGTATCTAAAATTTGACAGGTTTATGTCTGAACAAGGTTATACTAGATGTCACTCTGATCATTGAGTTTATCTCAAAAGGAAAAATGATGGCAGCTATATTATATTGTTATTGTATGTGGATGACATGCTTTTTGCACTTTCTAACATGTAGGAAATAAATGTGCTCAAAAGGAAATTGGAAAACTCATTTTCAATGAAGGATTTGGGTGTTGCAAAACAAATCCTTGGTATGAGAATAACTAGAGACAAGAAGAATCGCATATTAACATTGTCTCAAAGTGAGTACATAGAAAAGGTGTTGAAAAGATTTAATATGCAAAATGAAAAACCAATTAGTATACCTTTGGCTAGCCATTTCAAATTAAGTAAGGAGGAGTGTCCCAAGACTCAGGAAGAAATGACTCATATGTCTAAAGTTCCATAAGCATCAGCAGTTGGAAGCTTAATGTATGCAATGGTTTGCAAAAGGCCTGATATTGCACATGCAATGGGAGTTGTATGTAGGTACATGAAAAATCTAGGAAAATAACATTGGATCGCAGTGAAGTGGATTCTCAAGTATTTGAGAGGTACCACAAATCAAGAATTATGCTTTGGTGCTTCAAACATTTCTCTACAGGGATATGTTGATGCAAATATGGCAGGTGACAGAGATAACAGGAGGAGCACTATAAGATATGTATTTACTATAGGTAGAACAGTTGTTAGTTGGGTTTCAAAAATCCAAAGTGTTGTTGCACTTTCAACAATAGAAGTAAAGTATGTTGCTACTACATAGGCTAGTAAAGAAATGATTTGGTTACAAAGGTTTCTAGATGAACTGGGTAAGAAGCAAGAGTTGGGCAGGTTATACAGTGATAGCCAGAGTTCCATACATATTGCAAAGAACTCTGCATTTCATTCCAAGACTAAGCATATACAGTTCAAGTACCATTTCATATGGTCAGCGTTGGAAGATGGACAGTTGAAGCTGGAAAAGATACACACTAGCCAAAATCCTGCAGATATGTTGACAAAAGTTGTAACCAGGGAGAAACTGAGAATTTGCTCAGTTTCAATTGGTCTTCAAGTATGATGAAGAAGATGAGAAACATCCAGGTCCAAAGTGGAGTCATTGTCCAGCAAATGAAGCAGCGGTGGAGTTGCTATAATCAGTTTCCAAGTGGGAGATTGTTGGGTGTGGAACCTGATTATTTTCTGTATTCAAAGGTATCGCCGCATTAGACCCCAGTTCGTAATGGGTAAAATATTCGTTGCACGGGTGGTCTAGGGGGGGCGGTTGCGACCTTTTGGGAGCCCCCCCCTGGCAAGGGGTTTCGGGGGCAGCACCCTCGAAGCTAAGAATAGATGTAAAATTGCCTTGTAAAGGTATAGTAATTTCTAGTCAATCTAGGCCATTCATTAGGTGGAGATCTAATGGTAAAAGTTATGTTTAGGGTTTTTTGTCCTAGAAGGCAACACCTCACTATATATGAGGGAATTGTATTGCGTCTATGTAAGATTTTTATTCTGAGTGAGGAAGAGAGAGGAGATTGAGAGAGAAGAGGGAGTTACAACAGATCTGTTGTAGGTTGTATCTCTTCAGTTTGCTAGATAAGAGAAAGAAGGACTAGCTGTTCGAGGTGGACGTAGCCCAAACTGGGTGAACCACGTATATCTGTGTCTCTCTGGTTTTATGTGTTTGTGTTTTCCCACATATTATATGTCTTGCGTTTCTCTGTCATATATAATTTTCTATAATGAGGGAGTTCAAGACCACATTGTCTCGAGTCTCCATGGGAAGGAAACTCTATATTCTATGTGCAAAGCATTGAAGGACCTATTCCAAAACAACATTGACCATAGGAAGTTGGCATCGAAAGATAAACTTTGAAAAATTAAGATGGAGAAAGGCAAGACCATTCCAAAATACTTGACCAAGTTCATTCACTGTGATGAGATTAGAAGTGTTGGAATAACAATTGTCAAGGATGATATGGTGAGCATAACTCTCCTAGGCCTTTCGAAGAGTTGGCATAACTATCAAGACTCTGTCAATGGGTGGGAGAAGCTACCAGATTGGGAATGATTGTGGTCGGATTTGATGCAGGAGGAGATCAAAAGGAACACTAGAGATGGTTCCTCATCAAAGACTAATGATGAGGAAAATCGTGCCTCAGTGAGTAAGGCAAGGAAACAGAAAGGGAAGGCGTCCATTTCCAAATCAGATTCTTTCCATAGAGGTAAGAAGAAAGACATGATGAAATTCAAGTGCTTTTCTTGTCATGAGGTGGGCCATTTTGTTACAAATTTTCTGCTCAAGAAGTCCAAGAAGAAGTCCTCAGGAGGAGCGGCGAGTGAGGCTTTGGCCTCTCAATTCGAATTGGAATTAACTCTCATTTCATGCATGGTTTCATTAATGATGGGTAGTGTATGGTACCTTGAAAGTGGAGCTTCATTCCACATGACTTGTGACAAAGAGTTGTTCAGTGAGGTGGAGGAGAAGGATCTTCAGACGCATGTCGAGATGGGTGATGACGGGACGTATAGTGCTACTGGATTGGGCACAATTACTTTTGAGAGGGAGCATGGTGCTCCTCTCACCTTGAGAAATGTTATGTATATGCCCAGGTTGAAGAAAAACTTAGTATCGGTCGCCATTCTTGAGGATAGAGGCTATGATGTGATTTTCTCAAAAGGAAAAGTGTTCCTTCGACACAACCACGGGTCAAGTAAAGAAGATAGGGATTTGAGTTAAGAATCTATATAATTTGGAGGTAGAGGATTGTGCTCCTTTGAGCACAAAATTAGAGATGGTGCAGATACGATACGTTGGCGAGTTATGTCACAGGCAATTGGGTCACTTGCATCATGGGGATTTGAAAATCATGCAACAGATCTCTACTACTCTTCCAAAATGTACGTAAGAGAAAGTTGATACATGCAAGGGGTGTACTTTGGGAAAATACACCAAGCCTTCGTTTCATGACAAAGATAGTCAAGCAGAGGTGATTCTAGAGTGAGTCCATTCAGATGTGTGTGAACCATTCTTGACAACATCAACGGCCAAACATAGGTATTATGTTATATTTGTTGAGGACTTTTCTCATAAATGTTGGATATTTTCATGCATAAGGAGAATCAAACTTTCACAAAGTTTTGTGAATTTAAAGCATTGGTTGAGAAAGAGTCTGGAAAGAAGGTTAAAGCTCTAAGGAGTGATAATGGTGGTGAGTATGTCTCAAATGATTTTAAGAACTTATTTGCAACATAAGTGATTAAACTAGAGTTGACGACACCCCATAACCCATAGCAGAATGAGGTGGTCGATAGTAAGAACATAAGAATTGTAGGGGTAGCATGGGTAATGTTGCATGATCAGGGCCTACTACTATACTTGTGGGTTGAGGCATGCAAGACATGGATTTTTTTGTAGAATCGTAGCATGCATTAGATTCATGGAATGAAGATACAAGAGGAGGATTATTTCGGTAAGAGACTAGATGTTGGTCACTTCAGGATTTTTGGGTCATCGGTATATTGCCATGTGACCAAAGATGCAAGGAAGAAGCTTGATCCGACAACAAAGTTGGGGATATTTCAGGGGGTTTGGATAGCAAGGAACAAAAGAATTTTTCAGGACTTGGAAATCCCGCGGTCATTTTCGGCAACCCTCAGTGTCTCCATCTTCTCCAACATCCCTGAAGCAGAAGTGACTTCCTCTCCAAGACAAATCAAGGAAATTCAATTAAAAGAGGGTATTCCTTGGGCTTTTTTTGACGGGGCCTCCCAGAACAACAAGGCAGGTGCTGGTATAGTCATCCACGAAAATCCTGATCAGTTCATAAAAGCCTCGGTCGGGTTGGGCTCTGGCTCAAATAACTTCGCAGAACTGGTAGCGCTGAAACTCCTCTTATGCTGTCTCATCCAGAGGAACATCCTCACAATCCAGATCTTCGAAGATTCTCTTAATGTCATCAAATGGGTCAATGGACACAGTGCTTGCAAAAATCAATTTTTAAAAATTCTTTTGGATGAGATTCAGGTATTGAAACTTTCTTTTAACTGTTTTTCCATTTGTCACATCTACAGGGAACTCAATGATACCACAGACCACCTTTCTAAAGAAGGTCTACAACAAGATATGGGCAGGTGGAAAATAGAACAGGTTATCCATGGTCAGACCAGCTCTTCAGATCAGCCTCCACATCTTCAGCAATTTTGACTGTTTTTTTCCTTTTAGCATATATATAAGCTATTAAAAACTTGTTTATTTTCTGTTTAAATTGGTTCTAGACTTTCTAATAATACAATGGTTTTATTGTAAGGGTTGTTTTACTTTGTCGAGGAGACCCACTGGTTATGGATGTTTTTTGTCACGCTGGAAAATTGTATTACAGGCCTCGGCCGAACAGTTTATGAGAGGGTAACCCACCCCATAGACCTGCAAACTACTTGCTGCAAGTAGGATAGTTTTCTGGTTGCATCAAAAACAACCTAACAACCATACAGAGATGTTGATGCTTTTGCAATGTAACTTTTTATCTCTAATAAAAAGTTCGCTTTTTCTTCGGAAAAAAAATATTAAAAGATTAATATTAATACTAATATAGATCCATTTTAACTCGATATCTATCGAATTTAGATATAAACAAATTTACTATGAAAAGAAATTTAATCTTTTCTGAAACTGAATAAATCTATACTTATAAATTAAATATTAAATAAAACTTAGCAAAATACGAAAAAACACTCACCAAATAAAAATAAACCTCAAATAAGAACAAGAAAATTACGCAATACACATAGTCCACCGTAAGCTTATCAAGGACCTCACATTCAAATATGTACAAGGAAAAATGACACACATCGAATGATCTCAAATATTGGAGGGTAAGGTTGGAGAAGGGTAATTACGCAATACCCAGAGGTCATCACATGTATATCAAGGACCTCACATTCAAATGAGGAAAAATGAAAAACACATGCAACGATCTGACTGGAAGTACTAGAGTACCGTTGAAAGAAAACAGAAAACTAGATAACGCCATTCATGTCAATGAATCCAATCAAGTCACTTCATTGTACTTAACCACTCTCGACTCGTCTCGTTATTTAGACTACCTCGGATGATCAATTCAATTGACTCCTACACGTAATTAGTTGTTTGTTTAGGGTAAGTTTTATTTATTATGTTATTTAGTCATAAATGTGTGGGGGAGTATATGTTTATTTTTGGATTGAAACAAGTATATTATTTAAGTATGAGAATATACTGAGAATACACTGCCTTACATGACTCAATAACGCTTCTCTTGCTTTCGTTTAAGATACTTGTTATGGTGAGCCATATTTCTCATGTTGTCGGGTCATAAATGAAGGGCGGGTGTATATGCTCACCGTTAGATTTCGGCTTCAGCAAAATCCGGTGGGCATATACACCTCCGGTTCATTTATGGCCCGATAGCATGGGATTTATTGACTACCTACTTGCTATTGTTTTTATGATAGTTGTTTGTGTAAAATTTACTACTTCAATAATAAATTGATGATTTGACTTTGATGGTTAAAGTGTTCCACCAAAATCAACTTTATTATTCAATTCTACCAGCATGGAAGAGTTATAAATCAAATAAGCTTCTAACTCTAAATTTTATAAGGCCTCGTGTTTCGAAAAATTTTATAAGGCCTCGTGTTTCGAAAACATCAAAGCATGTGAATGGAGAAACATGTTGGAATTCAAAGTAAAGAAAAAATAATTAAACGATGAAACTAAGTCCCCTAATTGTGTCAAAATACCAAGTCTCTAAGTCACCATTCATAGTTGGCTGCTAAAAATAAAAAATAAATCCAAAAAAATGAAACGCTGACAACAATGCAAAACCTTAAGCTTCATAAAGCCGGGTTTGCTTTTATTTGATAAACATGACTCTGTACATTTGCAGTTTTGCAACCCGTGACAAATACTTTCAAACGTTAGTATTTACATTATAAGGAGTGCCACATTTCTATCAATCTTCACCGAAATTACAGGTATTGGTAGGTTTTTTTCTTCCATGGAAAGTATGGTGTGACGAATATTGAATTACAGGCTGATAGACTTCCAGTCAATGCTTTTGCTAAAAAAAACACATCCAGTCAATGTTCAAATTTGTAATGCTTGTCCACAGCTACAGAAACGTCCCATGTGCAGCTTGTCCCCTTTGGAATGATCACCAAATCTCCTGCAACAAAATCCACGTACTGGTCTGAAGATCCTTTCATATATGCTCTCACTTTACCTTTCACAAGGTAAAATGTCTCCTCTGCGTCGAATTTCAGGGGAAACTTGCCTGGAGGACATGCCCATCTGTTACACAGAAAATAGTTAAGGAGTTTGCTTAATGATTTGGCCGTTCTTAATATTGGTGGCTATTTAGTTAGTTAACTTTTACTTTTAGTTTAAATACCCTTCATTAAAAACATCCTTAAAAAAAATGTATTTTCATAATTTTCATTATTAAATTTTCAAAATATTTATTCCTAAAAATCCATTTTTCATTTTGATAGTAATATTAAACTGTATGGCTTGGGCAGAATACATGGCCATTTTTATGTTTATAGCCCATTTTAGAAATATTTCAAAATTTGACAAGATATTACTGGAATAATCTATTGTTTGATCTCCCTCTTTTGCCTTTCATATTCTGAAATATTCTTAAATTCTGCAATCCATTTAAGTTTAACCAAATAAATCACCATCAAAAACTTCCAAAATTCAGATTCCATTACTGGGTGCACTATATGCTTTGAGTTCAGTTTTCAAACCCATGTGCCGTATGTTTCAGCTAAAACCAATATACATGATTGGGAAGAAAATTCATTAGAGAAAATGCAGAAATTTTTCATGAGTATTAAACTCTATGCATTTATATGATCCTCAACCATAATCTGGACAAACAGATGTACCTTCCCATCATAATTTAATGAACAGGAGCTATATATATTGATCAGTAAGAACATAACTAGGAATGGAATGAAGAGATGGAACTTACTTAGGCCAAGAGCGGATATCGAGACCAGACAAGCGAGACTGCGAGGGTCGCCTCTCGATTCTGACTCCATATTTCTCCTCCACATTCCCACAAGCATCCTGATTCCCAATTCCTTCTGCCATCTCAATTTATTAACTGATCGATCAATCAATCGCCTGACTCTCTATCATATATCTATGCCTTAAATGGGGAATTATAAGCTTTGTATTCAGTCTCAGTTCCCTTCATATTATCCCATGGGATCAACGAATCGACCCAGTTTCTTCTTTCTGAAAACGAAAACCACTTGTGGAAAATGATACAAAAAAGAAAGGAAATGGGGTCAGATATCTACAGACAATACGATGCAAAATATGGGCGAATACACGCGATGTTAATGATAAGATTTGGAGAGAGTAATTGTTTAAAGAAAGTGAAAAAGCATGGAAGCTCACAAGGTCAAAGCTTGACCAAGATTTTGTACGTTACGTGAATGTAGCACCTCCATTAACTGATGTGCGCTTTAAGACGATCCAACGAGATATCTCTTCTCCAACATCCTTGGAAATATAAATGCACGTGCACATACTCATGGGATATGTAGATGTGATATTGTTGGGAATGGTCCGTAGGTGTCATTTTCTTATATCTTAGTGAAGCATGATGATTTTTTCTACCTTGAGAGCGTTTAACATGATTAGCAGAGTGTTTAATATAATTAGTAGTTTTTTACATCAATCAAAGTGGTAGGGAATTTCAAAGATAGGAAAGGTGTGTATTTGATTTCTTGTTAATGTGTGATTATTTACATTGGAGAAATTGGTCACTTCATTAATTAAAGAATATGTGGGCAGACATAAACACTTTAGGACTAACTCCTCAACAACATGCTTCACACATAAAACACTCTAGGACTAACTCTCATCTTTCCATTAATTAAGGATTAAAGAATGCGGCAGACATAAAACACTCTAGGACTAACTCCTCAACAACATGTCGTAGAGAACTAATGCAGAGAAGACTAAGCAATGCGGTAGACATAAAACACTCTAGGACTAACTCCTCAATAACATGTTGTAGAGAGCTAATGCAGAGAAGACTAAGCACCACATTATTATTGAGGACTCCCACGTCATTACCAAGATTGATCACTTCCATCACAATCATTGTAAAAGGGTCCAAAATACTTAATAGAGATGATGGTTGGAAGTTAAATTGTTATTGGATCTCCTCTCTTTATTCCTAAGTTTTATTTGTATTTTTTAAAATTTATTATTATTTATTAATTTTTAAGTTAAATATTTTATAATTCTAAATCATCTTATAATTTTAATTGGTTTGATTTGATTCTATGGTCGGTATAATTTTCCTTATTTTATTTAATCTATTTTTATTCCATCCATGTTTCTTCTAATCTCTCTATTGTGTAGTATCATTTGACTTTTTGGTATTTTACCTTCATTATTTAATAAATTATATTCCTTTAAATTTGATTTTAAATACTTTTCTAGTTAGGTGTTTTTTTTTATGGATTATTTCTAATTTTGACTTTGTATTTTCATCTAACTTTAGTTTTCAGTTAACTATAGATAAAAATAAATAAATTTGCTTCTTTGTACTATTGTTATTATTATTTTTTCCTTTTTCTTTTCTTTTGTTTAATTTATTTAATTTTATGAATTTCCATTTTTCATTTTTCTTTCTTTTATTAATTTTATTTATTTAATGATTTTCATGTCCTTTATAGATTTTTTATTCAGATCTTTAAGAACTCCTATTTTTTATGGCTTTTCCTTTATTTTTTATTTTTTCAATTTTAAAGGTTTTTTTAATCAATTAATAATAAATAATTAATAAATATTATAAACTATTGGTTGATCTTAGACTTTTGTGATCCATATTGATATGAAATTGTGTTGAGCATAAACCACATTAGATGGTTCTAAAAGTCAACCAAATCTTAATGATCTGATTAATCTGAAAATCAATCTCATATGACTATTGGTGTTATGCCTTGCATCTTTATGATTAAATAATGGGTTAATGAATAAATATATTAATAAAACTTTTGACTCTTGGGATTACCCATTACATCTCTACTATATATTAGATCTCTTATTAAGCTATCCATCTATGTCAATGATGAACCATAGTAAGTGGTTTGAAACATGTTGACTTAAAAATCTATTTGTGATTTACTCTAGAAAATAATTGATATGATTATTTATGTATTTATGTACTCTCATTAACATTTTTGAAACATTGATCAATTTGGTTGTTTATGTTTTGTTTTGATTATTTTGACCAGTTTTTTTGCTTATATTAGATAGCCAAACCACCATGTGGGCAATTTCATGGTCAAATTCCATCTTGGTCATGAAAGTTAAATTATATTATTAAGAGTATCGCAATTATATAAATTAAATGGCTCGTAACTGTGCATAGGCATCAAAACACGTGGCTCATGAGATAGGTAACATTACCAAAATTAAAAATAATTATCTTTATTTTAATTATTATTATTTTTAACATTTATTATCAATTAAAAAAAATAAATTAATATATGAGTTGCACATATATACATTAAGAAAATATGTAAGTTGTAAATAAGCTTTATTACACTACCAAAGACCAATTCTCTAGATTACTAATATGATATGTCCAAAATTCATAACTCCAACCCAAACTTAATTTGTTTAAATCGAAAATTTGAAATGATTTTTTCAAGAAGCCCCTAACTCATTTTGAGGTTAAATTTCCATTGTCCACCTAATTTTTTCACACGAATAAATTAAAATTATAGAAGCCCAATTCCAAAATAAAGACGCTTATGAGCATAATTATATTTTTTCTTGTTAAATTTATGATCTTTTTAATTTAGTAATTCATAAAATCTTGGAAGCAATATGTCATTGTAATGGGACATAAGTTTCAAGCTTGCATCATCAATGGGGTAAAAATCATTTCAGTGGTGGAATGGTGGGAGATGCCAAGTATAAGTATATATTGAAAATGTAATCTTCATGTAGGAAAATTCCTTGCATACGATCCTTATACACTCATAAGCCATACACAAATCCTTAAACCACCACATGGGGATTGCAAAAGAAATCATTGATCTATAAGTGAGATTAGGGCATGGCCTAGGCTAGTTGTAAAGAAGTAAATAAATCCATAACAACTACTTTTCAAATTCACTAGACATGCATATCACCCCAAGCGACCACACAATATTTATAAATGGAGTGTTTGACTTACAAGTGGGATATGGCATCACTTCAAGGATTTGTTCAACTAGGATATGATTGTAAGACTAGGATAAAATTTGGGTTAAAAGCAATGACCTAAGAGTTGGTTATAATACTCATGTTCCACGGGCTCATTGAGACCTCCGTCTATTACATGAAACCTCAAAATGGTCAGCATATCCTAAAGATTACCCCTATAAATATAATATAATATGTTAGAGCCTAGTGCATGAACCATGCACCATAAAAGAAATTACAATTACAAAGTTCTTGGCTCTTGTTTATATACCATATACTTCATACTAATTGATCATATACGTCATTTCATAGTCATGGCTAATTAGAGAGTTAAGGGATAACAAATGCATTTGTAAGTTAACGATGTCTTTTATATTTTTAGGATGATTGAGAGGTGATATTTGATGCAGGAGCATCCAGCACCCTTAGTCAAAGGGAGGAATCCAAATCAGAGCGAAGAGGAGCACGTGGACTAGGGGAGCAAAAGGAGAAAAATCTGCTTTAAAACAGATTTAAAGATGGAAGCAATAAGTCTCAAAGACTTGATCTAAATGTAATCTGCCATGTGTTGTATGTATGTATGTAATGAGAGATTCAAGGGCTTTTTGTTAGAGGATATGATCAGATCCTTTCCGTGGTTTGATCCAATAATCCAACAATGTTTCTTATATATATGAAACTACGTGTTCAGAAGAGAGGGGGAGACAAAGTAATAGATAGAAGACTGTGAGAGTAGAGTGTTTACAATGTAGTCAAGAGAGACTTTGTTTTAGGGCTAAAATGCCTTAGCAATTGTAACTATGTTGTTCTTATATAATATATGTGTGTTTAAGTGTTGATGTCCACTATCTGTGTTATATATATAT
>APFE031169234.1:9697-58579 GCA_000404065.3 Pinus taeda | reverse complement strand
TCCTTTCTTGAGAGTGCATCTGCCACCACATCTTGCTTCCCTTTTTTGTAGATATTTCAAAGTCATAACCCAACATCTTTGTGACCCACTTTTGTTGCTCTTCAGAGGATAATCTTTGTTCTAAAAAGTATTTAAGGCTATCATGATCCGTTTTTACCTTGACGTGTCTTCCCATTAGGTAGGGTCCATTTCTTAAGTGCATGTAGTATTGCCAACATTTCCTTCTCATAAATACCTTTGTGTAAAAACTTTCCCTTGATTGGACGACTTTCAAAAGCATGGGTCTTTCATCTTGCATTAAAACAACACCAATTCCATTTCCTGAAGCATCACATTCCACAATAAAGGTTTTTGTGAAGTCCGGTGTAGCTAAGAAAGGTGCTTGGCACATTGCCTCTTTAAGATGTTCGAAGGCCTTTGTTGCTTATGGAGTCCATGAAAATTCATCATTCTTCAATAGTGTTGTTAGAGGTGCTGCTATTCTCCCATAATTCTTAACAAACTTGTGATAAGACCTGGGCAACCCAAGAAATCCTCGTGGATGCTTTATGGATGTGGGGATTCTCCATTCCTTAATGGCTTTAATTTTGCTAGGGTCTACTTTAACTCCATGAGATACAATATGACCCATAGATTCCACCTCTTGTACTCCAAAGAAACATTTGGATATTTTTGCATATAATTGCTTTTCCTCCAATAGTTGTAGCACCCTGTCAACATGTTCAACATGATCCTTCCAAGACTTGCTATAGATTAGTATATCATCAAAGAATACTAGCACAAATTTTCTAAGGAATGGTTTGAAAATTGAATTCGTCAAACCTTGAAATGTTGAGGATGCAATGGTAAGGCCAAAGGCATGACCAAAAATTCATAATGACCCTCATGAGTTCTAAATGCTGTTTTCGGAATGTCTTCAGTCTTCATTCTGATTTGATGATATCCTGAATGAAGATCCAACTGGTGAAGTAAATTGATCCATGCAATTCATCCAGTAATTCATCAATGACAGGAATGGGAAACTTATCTTTAATAGTGAGCTTGTTAAGCTCCCTATAATCCAGACACATGCGCCATGATCCATCCTTCTTGTGCACCAATACTATTGGAGCAGAGAAAGAACTTTAACTCGGTTGAATTATACTAGCCTCTAGCATTTCTGCAACCATACATTCAAATTCACTCTTTTGGGCATAGGGATATCTGTACGGCCTCATGTTTGGAGGAACACTTCCTGGAATCAGATGAATAGCATGATCATGATCACGAATCGGTGGGAGACCTTTGGGAGTCTCAAATACCTTGGAATGATTATCCAAGACTATTTGGAGATCTGGAGAAATAGATGATTCCAATGTGGAAACATCTAGAGAACATAATTGTGCAATTACACCTTTTTGTTCCCTTTTTAGAATCTTTTTCATACCATTAGAGCTGATTATCTTTCCTAGTTTCCCTGCAATACCTCTTAATACAACTTCCTTTCCTTCCATAGAAAATTTCATGAAAAGTTCTTGAAAATTAAAAGCTATTTTACCAAGGATTTGTAGCCATGGACTCCTAATAAACATCAACACCTCCCTTTGAATGAGAGCTTGGGCCTAGTCAATACATATTCTCCCATGGATAGCTTGATATTATGGCACTTTCCAGAGAAATTTATTGTTCCTCCATTTGCAACCATCACTTGACACTCTGGTGCTGGATATAAGAAGCAATTCGATTCTTTTGCTACCTTACAATGAATAAAATTATGAGTACTTCCTGAATCAATCAACACTATTACCTTTTTCTTCTTGATTTGTCCTTCTATCTTGATGGTTTGAGGAGTTGTCATTTCCGCCAATGCATTACAAGATATGGTCGGATTCATTTGTTCTTCATCTAGGCTTTGTTCCTGGAGTATATCCTCTTCTTTTGACATTTCTTGCTCCTTTTCTTCTTCCTCTTCACAATCTATGTAGAATAATTTCCTCTCGGCACACTTATGACCTTTAGTGTATTTGCTATCACAACTGTTACAAAGCCCTTCTACTCTTTTTTCTTCCAATTGTTGTGGTGTCAACCTTATAGGTTGTGGACTAGTGGCAACACCACTTCCGCCTTTATAGATGTGAGTGGTATGCTTCCTGGTTGCCATAATTTTTCTTTCCATTTTTCTTGCTAACCTGAATGCCTTCTCTAATGAATCAGGTTCCCAAAGGCGAACATCATGTTGGATATTATCCTTTAAAGACCCTATGAACACATCAATCCTATGCTCCTCTGGAATATCTTTTACCCTTATGTTCAATTTTTGGAACTCCTCAATGTGCTCCATTATTGAACCCCTTTGTTTGAGACTTATCAATTGGCTAAAAAAAGTGTTGCTTTTTGTATCCTCATAATGTGCCATCAATTCTTCCGTAAAAATTGCCCAAGTGATAAATTGTTTACGAGAGAAAAGCCATTGATACCATACAATCTGATTTGGTTCCAAATATAAAGTTGCCATACGTACCTTTTGTGTGTTTTGCACATTATTGAGATCGAAAAATTGCTCCATCTGTAATATCCATGTTGCGGGATCCTTGCCATCAAACTTCTTCATATCGATTTTTGGAATATGGTGGGTATTCGATCCAACATTAGAGTCTATGGAATCATGATTAACATTTCTTTTGTTCTCATTATGATTTTCCCTTACTACCCTTTCACTAATAGTGACCCTTTCTTGTAGCAACTTATTCATATTTATCTTCAATTCTTCCATGTCTCTCTTCAAATCTATCTTCAAATCATCCATCTTAGCTTCCACGTCATTCATCTTAGCTTCTACACCTTTCTTTAAGCAATCCATCTTAGCTTCTACGCCTTTCTTTAAACCATCCATCTTAGATTCTGTTCCTTTTTGTGCAAGTGACACTTGTTGTACTTGGTCTCTTAATTTTGATATATCATGTTGCATTTCTTCCTCTTCTTCATGAGTCATGCTAGAGCTTTCAGGTCGCCTACTAGGCGTTTCCATTTTCTTTCGTCGAGAATCAATTACCAATAATAATTCTCTACTATGACCTTTGAATTCCTTCAAAATAATTTTTCAAACCAAGCTTAAGCAAACATTTAAAAAAATATATACACCTTTTTTCACTTTGTAGGAGCTCGATATTTCCTCTGATGTATCTCTGTAATTTCAGATCATCCAGTTCGGAAATTGCGACCTATGGTAGCCCTCTATGTCCTATTTCCAATGCCACTAGTCTGACCCCAATTGGATTCTCCAATGAAGAGTTATGCCAAATCTCCTACAATGACCCGATTATAGAATAATTCAGTAGAGCGAACTTGTACGATGTGCCTCGTGTCCTTGTTTTGACCTTTGGCTCTGAAAAATATATACAAGAAACTACAGTCCGTCCTCTTTTTGTACCTTCTTACAAAATTTCAATTAGATGCTCAGAGAGAAAGTTATGACGATTTTCCCTAGGTCACCTGTTTTGAATGTAATTCAGGATTTTGCAAAAGGACCCACTTCCTCAGATCATATCTCCGAAACTGTAGAGCGAAAAGCTCTGAAATTTAGAGCTGAGATTCATCACGATGTCTTCTCAAATGGGTTATTGTTTTAGCTTCTCAAACATCACAGGAACAAAGTTATAGCGAAAATTCCACGATGACCTGTTTGGAGCAGCAAAACCCTAGAACCCAAAGCTTTGATACCAAATTTTATGAAACCAACTCAAGAAAAGATAGAAAAGATAGATCAATGCCTTAGAATTCAGCCTCTTCGAGGGGTCAACCTCCTTTACATTACATAAATGAAAAATTCTTTGATGATTCAAATGACAAAACCTCCTTTCTATATATAGGAGTCTAAGGAGTCACAATATAACCCAGCCGACCTAACAATAATAATATAAAGCCACAAAAATAACAATAGAGGGATTCTATGGGGCACAGTAATAACAATATGGGGACAATAGGGGCACAACAATATTAATAAGGGGTACAACTACAATAGTAATGGGGTAATCACTAGTATTATAGGGACCCAACATGCCCCTCTCCTTCAAAATAGTAGTTACCACAAGAAGATGATACTGAAGGAGAAGCTAAGAAAAATCAAGATGGAGAAGGGTGACACAATACCAAAGTACTTGACCAAGTTCACCTAATGTCGGGATGAGATTGGAAGTGTCGGTGTTACAGCTGCTGAAGATGATCTAGTTATCTTAGCACTTCTAGGTCTTCCCAAGAGCTAGAAAAACTACCAAGACTCAGTAAATCGAAGGAAGAAACTACCAGAGTGAGATCGTTTGTGGTGCAACTTGGTGCAAGAAGAGATTTGGCGAAACACCAGAGATGGATCCTCATCCAAAAATGATGATGAGGAGAATTGTGCCTTAGCTGGAAAGGCAAAGAAAGGGAAAGGGAATTCATCCTATTCCAAATTAGATTCCAGTTAGAGTAGAAAGAAGAAAGACTTGTTGAAGATTAAAGGTTTTCACTGTCATGAGATGGGAAAATATGCCATGAAGGGTTCGCATAAGAAGGCCGACAATAATTTGTCAGAAAGAGCAGTAGGTGAACCTCTTGCTTCACAATTCAAGCTAGATTTCACCCTAATCGCTTGCATGGTGACATCGATGATGGGTAGTGTGTGTTATCTCGATAGTGGAGCCTCATTCCATATGACCAAAAAAAAAAAATTCTTCAGTGACTTGGAGGAGAAGGACCTTGATATGCACATCAAAATGGGAGATGATGGAAGGTATAGTGCAATCGACATCGATACTATTACTTTTCAGAGGGAGTCTAGTTCTCCTCTCACATTGAATGATGTCATGTATGTTCCGGGTTTGAAGAAGAATTTGGTTTCAGTTGCCATGTTGAAGGACCATGGCTATGATGTGATATTTAGCAAGGGAAAGTATTTCCTTCATCACATAGCCTCAAGACAAGTGAAGTGGATCAGGTTTTGGATGAAGAACCTCTACAAATTGGATGTAGAATACTGTGTTTCTTTGAGCATAAACACAGAGAAGGTGCAAAGCCCAGACATCGGTGAGTTGTAGCATAGAAGATTGGTCACTTGCACTACGGAGATTTGAAGATCATGGAACAGATTTCTACAGGACTTCCCATGGGTACACTAGAGTAGAGAGATATGTGTAAAGGGTGTACATTGGGGAAGTACACCAAATCTTCCTTTCATGATATGGATAGTCAACCGCAAGCGATCCTTGAAAGAGTTCACTCAGATGTGTGTGGACCATTCTCGACAACCTCCATGGCCGAGTACACGTATTATGTAATATTTGTAGATGATTAGTCATGTCAATGTTGGATTTTATTCATGCAAAAGAAATATCAGATGTTCATTAAATTTTTTGAATTTAAAGAGCTTATTGAGAAAGAGACTGGCAGGAAAGTTAAATCTCTCAGGAGCGATAATGATGGAGAATATGTGTCGAATGAATTCAAGAAATTATGTGCATCGAAAGGCATTCAACAGGAGTTAATAGCACCCCATAAGCCACAACAAAATTTGGTGGTTTAAAGGAAGAACATAAGTATTGTGGGAGATGCACACTTGTGGGCTAAAGCATGCAACACAAGTGTATATGTGCAGAACAGGAATCCTCTTCGGATTCTCGTGATGAGTACACCAAAAGAATATTTTTTCAAATAAGAAACCAGATGTGCCACACTTCAGGATCTTTGGTTCATCAGTTTACTGTCATGTTACCAAGAATGCAAGGAAAAATCTAGAACCAACAGCCGAGTTGGGCATATTTGTGGGGTACGCTGATACAACTCACAAATATCGGATGTACTTTCCATCTCATAGGATGACAGTCGTTCATAGAGATTTAAATTTTGATGAAGAGAAGGTCATGAGATGTTCCCTTGAGAGGGAGATTTAGTTGCATGGAAAAGAGGAGATTTTAGCTCCCAAGAAAGAACCTCAGGATATTATGTGGAGCAACCAAATGCATAGGAGTAGAGAATGGAAGCACCCACTCATGCAGATACTTCCAGATATGGAAGGAAGCACACTAGAGAGGCTGACATATTGATGCATGATGCTAAAGAGAATGTGGGAGCACGCACATCACATCGTAGGAAGAGGAGGTCACTAGATGAGTACATTGGCTACATGGATTTGATGAGTGAGAGTGTAGAGATTGAGCCATCCTCATTCGAGGAAATAGAGAAACAATGAGTGTAAGTTGATGCCATAGTTGAGGAGTATGACTGCATCATCAAAACAATGTTTGGGAAGTGGTCCCAAGACCAACAGACAAGTCAGTGGTGAGTTCCAGATGGCTTTACAAGGTAAAGCAAGAAAAAGATGGGAGTGTGGAGAAACAAAAGGATATATTTGTGGCTTGAGGGTTCTCCTAAGTGGAGGGAATTGATTATGAAGAGACCTTCGCTCCAGTATTAAGGTACTCTTCAATTAGATCTATTCTATCACTTTCAGCCCGGATGGGATGGAAGATACATCAGATGGATGTGAATATAGAATTCCCCAGCTACATGATTGAGGAAGATGTGTACATTGAGTAATCGAAAGGATTTGAGACCTTCAATAGAGAGTCACAAGTGTGGAGACTCAAGTGATCACTGTATGGATTGAAACAAGCACCTCGTGCTTGGTACACCAAGATTAACATCTATTTCACCAGGTTGGGCTTCACCAAAAATGAAGCAGATGAAAAAGTTTACCATATTGTGGTTGAATATAAATTGTTGATTATAATATTATATGTCGATGATTTAATTCTAACAGGTGATGAGAAGTTGGTAAAATATTGCAAAGAGGATCTTGCAAGAGAATTCAAGATGAAGGACCTGGGGCTTATGCATTATTTCCTTGGTATGGAAGTATGGCAAGGAGGTGAGGAACTATTTGTCTCTCAGAGCAAGTATGCCAACTATATACTGAAGAAGTTTCACATGGAGAGAAATAAACCCATGGAGACTCCTCTAGCAGGAAATTGGAGGAAGGAAGATGCTACTTCAGGTGAAGTAGTGGAGGCTACTATTTATGGGCAGCTTGTGGGTTCAATTATATATTTGGTGAACACATGACCGAGCATATGTTTTGCAGTTAACCATCTTAGTCAAGCAATGGTTAAGCCAACCAAACTTTATTGGAAAGCAACTAAACATGTGTTGAGATACCTCAGAGGCACCACTCTGTTTGGTCTTTGACACAAACGAACAAAGATAGTGAAGCTGCAAGGCTTCGCAGATGCATATTAGGCAGGGAGTCCATCCGACAGGAAGAGCACATCAGGGTAATCTTCAATATTGGGTTAGCAACAGTTTCTTGGTACAACAGGAAGCAAAGATTAGTTGCACTCAGTTCGACAGAATTCGAGTAAATAACTACTAGTCAAGAAACCTGTGAGGCTATCTGGATGAGGAAGATCCTTGTTGGGTTATTTCGTCAATAGATGGATCCTACAGTGATTTACTGTGATAAGCAGAATTGTATCAAACTCTTTGAGAATCCAATTTTCATGATTGGTCCAAGCATATCGACATCCAATATCACCATCTACGAGATTATATGAAGAGTAGAATCATGTTGTTGGAGTATATTCCTACAAAAGAACATGTTGCAAATCTTTTGACAAAGACATTGTCAAGATGCAAATTTGAGTTTCATAGAGGCAGGATCAAGGTAGCAGATACTCCGTTTCTTATTGAGAGGGAGTGTTGAAAATGAAACAAGAAAATCCTAATTTAATTTTATCCTTGAATTAAATTAGGAATAAAATTGTAATTCCACATCTCATGACCAAAATATTACTTTGTTACAAGATAATTTCGGGAACGAATTATGACTCTACTGTAATACAAAGTGTAGGACACTAATGAAGTATGATAAAATCATGATGAGGGATACAAGAATACACTGCCAGAAGATCGAGACATGATAAGAATATCACAAGACCAAAGCATGAGAAGGTTATTACAGATTGAAGCATGGTAAGGATGTCACATAACTGAAGCATGAGAAGGTTGCCATATGATCGAAGTATGATTAGACTGCCACAAAAATGAAACAAGAATAGACTGTCACTAGAAAAAGGGAGGATTGAGCTAACATAGGACCGAAGTATGCCATCATTGCAATATTGAAGCATAGTACTGAAGATTGTAAATAATTGCAGGACTGTGGAACAAAGTATTGAAGAATTAAATACTAATTACAAGACTCAAAACTGAAGCATGATCTAACAAGGTTGACTTGATGGAGGGAAGAAGTCTTTGGTCTAGGCTGTGAGGGCCTTGGTCATCTCATTTTTTTTTTTTTATCTACTGAAGGAATAATTCTTGGGTAGGTTTTCCCCTACGTAGGTGTTTTTCCTTGGCTGCGTGCCTACATCTCGTGTCCTCCTCTATTTACTGATTGACATTAATCTTGATGATAAGAATAAGGTAATTTGAAAAAGAAAAACTAATAATGAAACATCACAAGATAATTTCATAATAAGAGAAATCAATTAACTTGCCAACCTATTGGATTTCTCAACATGGTATCAAAGCTATGGTGGAAGAAGGTTGAAGATCACCTTATTGGAAAGAAGGAAATGTAGTCTTAGAAGAAAAATGTTACTCCCTAACCTATACAATTAAGGATCGAGTTATCTAGAGTAGAAAGAAAAGGTGTAAGGCTCTTTAAGTAGTCTGAAATATAAAACTTGTGAACACAACGTCATCAAAGAAGCTAGCTATACATAAATATATTGAGTGGGAGAAGATCCTCTGTTCAAAACCACGAACCTTGAAAATGATATAGAAAGCTAACCTTGGATTGTCATATAAATTCAAAGGCTGAAATCCTAATGAAAGAAATCTATCATTGCAACCAAAAAGGACAATCATCCTAGGCACATTCATAATATGGATAGTATTTGATCTTGAAGTCTCCTCAAATAATGGGCATTCAATGAACTAGCTCAAAGAAATCAAGTAAGTGTTGTCAATGTTCTTTACTTATCAAATGTATATACAACAAGTTTAATGGACTATCAAATCAAAGGTATGTAAACACAAGGTACATATATTTATTTAAATTAGCTCCTTTAATTTCAATGTATCTAATATTATAAAAATCTTAGATGGTCCATATAATCCTTGTTTATAGTTAGTCTAGATTGTAATCCTTAAATGACCTACAAAAAACTAATGTAAGAACCTTAATCCTTATTTTCTAAGGTTTATAATTAATCTAGAATGTCAAGTAAAATCCTAGTGTTGATTAAAAGATAACTTGATTTTTGATATCGTAGGATCCCATCCTCCATTGTTGCATAAAAAATCTAGATTAAAAATCAACATCATGTTCTTGGCATCATATGTTTTGCTTGAAAGTATTTATTGCAGGTATAAAAGATCATGGATTAATACAAAGAGATCATTTCAAGGAATCCTTGTAAGGTTTGTTAAGGAACATTTCCAGGTACGTCTTAGACTATACACTTTATAAAATTCTCTTAACATATAATGTACTTCATTAGCTTTTGAAGTTTACATTACGTTACTAACATCGTTATGTAGAGGACCTATGAATCATAAATATTATTGATAAGGGTGATTAATCATTAGATAAATCTACCCTCTTTATTCATTTGATCATTCTTGAAGAACCTTGAAAAGGTTCTCTGTAAATCCCTAACCTAAGGGTATGTCGATACTAATGTGAAAACCCTAGTATACTTAAGGTTACTGATGAAATATAGAAAATAATATTCTTTTGATGTTTGGGGTAATGTTATGTTTGAGGTTTTGATCATGTTTGGGGTTTTGATACTATTATAGAAACCCTAGTCCTTTAGGGTTTGTTGTGTAATGAAATGCTAGACCTTTAGAGTTTTGGAAATTTAGGTTTTGTTGTATTGAATCCCTAGATCTTTAGGGTTTGATAGGGTTAATAAGCAAGACCCTTTTGATTTCCTAGGAATGAAACCCTAGGTGTATTTTTGTCCATTTGGTCAAAACCCTAGCTCAATTGAGATTGTTATATGTCTAACTTTAAATGTATTGATATTTGTGTCTTTAGTTTACCTAATGGTTATTGTTGTGATATGCTTCTGCATGATTATCCTAGATATGTATATGTGCTAACCAAAATTTTTGTTGTTCATAAAGTTATAGGGTTTGTAACTAATCCTTAGTAGAAGTTTGATATTCTAGGATATGGCGATATTGTTTCGATTATAATAAAATCTAGGGTTTACAACAAACCCTAGTAGAAGTTGGTCATATCATTCAAACCTTAGATTGTGCTGTGCTTGGTTTTTTTTGTTGACATCTAAGGTTTAGTGTCTCATGTATGGAATCTAGGGTTTTTATTAAATCCTAGTAGAATTCTATCATATGAATTGTGAAGTTGTTAGATGCATTATAAATACACTTGTTTGAATTGCTTCTAGGGCTTACAATATATATTATAGCAGATTTTGTCATATCTATGAGAAAATTATTAAGGCCCTAGATATAATGAGACTTATATCTTGATTGAGTTAATGACGTGATCTATGGTTATAACCTAACCCGAACAATAAGTTGAAGTATAAAAGTATGCGTCTCTTGTTAACCTAACTAAGTTTAGGTATTTGATGTCCAAAGTCCAATGCTTCCATTATTGTAT
Source organism: Pinus taeda (assembly GCA_000404065.3). Classification (NCBI taxonomy): domain Eukaryota; kingdom Viridiplantae; phylum Streptophyta; class Pinopsida; order Pinales; family Pinaceae; genus Pinus; species Pinus taeda. Next base: position 47,928 of record APFE031169234.1, on the reverse strand, counting down.
GATTTTGATATAGTTAAGTTCATATGTATTTGGTTGTACCCGCTTTCTAAGTTGTGCAGGTATATAATCTTCAAGATGATGAATATATTCATTGGTAAAGTTGATTTGATTGATAAGCCCGATGAAGGAAGTTATATGAATGGAAGCTATGAAAGATTCTCTGATGTTATGAAAAATAAGTTGATCTCATTAAGTTAAGAGGGAGCTTGGAGAAAGGAAAGAGTATAACTCCTAAAGTTGAGAGGGAGGGCATATTATAGTCATGATGGATACCTTGAAGAAGAAAATTGGAGAATGCATATCGAGGTGTTGCTGAAGGAAGGAAAGTAGGATTTGGTTGTTTCATGTGAAGTAGGAAAGGAAACTGAATGATTGAGGAAAACTTTGTCAAGATTTGTTTGGGAAGCCTCGAATTCCTACTGTGATGAATTGTGGGGCAACATCAAGAAGTCATAATACCTTGAAGGTTTGTGTTTACTCATGAGTTTTTGAAAGGTTTTTATTGATTGAGGTTGCGACTATTCAGGTAAAGCTCTCAAAGTTTTTGAAAAGCATGATTTGATGTGTTGAGGCATTATGTGTGTAAAATGCTTGGGAGAACATCTTTCTGGCATATGTATTGATTTCTAGATCCTAAATAGGGAGGGTGGAGTTGGTCATGGAGCTTTGACCTTGGATACACACCTAGATCCCTAGGTTGATGGTTAGCAAGTAAACCTAATGGTACCTAGATTGGTTGAAAGCTTTTGTCCATCTTAGTCCCACTCAGATAGATTTCCCTGGTCAGGAATCTAGTCCATGGAACTGAGTGTGCATAAACTCCTCGTAGATCATGTGTTTTGAGATCTTCCATGTACCTCTATAGATATATGTAAGTATGAATACCTCCCTAGTTAAGAGGGAGTGTTGAAGAATTTAACTAGGTTTGGTCTTCATAATTGTACTTGAATCAAAATGAAATATATTTATCAAAAGAAGGCAAATGAAATTTTATTATTAATTAAATTGAATTTTTAAAGCATGGGTTTCATGCTTGGGTCAATTTTCATAGGTTAAGCCTCCATTGTAGGCTTTTAGGATTTTTATAGAAGTCAAAGTCAAGTTTATTTTGTCAAAATATTCCTCCATCAAGTCTCCTTGCAAAGTCGGCCTCCAAACAAATCCTACAAAAGTCGGATTCACAAAAAGATTAGGTCGACTTATTTTATAGTGGGAGAAAACTATAAATAGGAGGGTAAACTTCACTCAAATTGCAGATATATAAGTTCAAAATAAATTTTAGAGAAGAATTTCGGTGATTACAATGAAGTATAAATTCAATGATCTAATCATTTCAGGTCGAAGGCTACCACAGGTGACAAAACTAAAGTATAAATATTTTTGGGCTACCACATAACCAAATATTTGTGCTATCATAGATCAAAAGATTGACACCATCACAGTACCATTAAAGGACTGAAATATTACTTTGTTACAAGATCATTTCAGGACTGAATTACGATACTACTATAATACAAAAAGTAGGACACTAATGAAGGATGATAGAAGCACAATGAGGGATACAAGAATACATTGCCATGGGATTGAGGGATGATAATAATATCACAAGGCTGAAGCATGAGAAGGCTACTACAAATTGAAGCATGGTAAGGATGTCACATAACTGAAGCATGAGAATATTTCTACATGACCAAAGTATGATTAGAATGCCACAAAACTAAAACAAGAATAGGTTGTCAAAAGAAAAAATTATGATTTATATAACATAGGACCAAAGTATGCCATCATTGCAAGATTGAAGTATAGTACCGAAGATTGTAAAGAATTGCAGGGTTGTGGAACAAAGTATTGAAGCATGAAATACTAATTACAAGACTCATAACTGAACCATGATCTAATAAGGTTGACTTGATGGAGGGAAGAAGTCTTTGGTCTAGGTTGTGAGGGTCTTGGTCGTCTCAATTTTGTTTTTGAATCTATTGAAGGAAGAATTCTTGACTGGGTTTTCCCCTATGTAGGGGTTTTTCCCTGGCTGCGTGCCTAGATATTGTGTCCTCCTCTGTTTATTGATGTACATTAATCTTGATGATAAGAATAAGATAAATTGAAAGAAGAAAAACTAATAATGAAACATCACAAGATAATGTCATAGAAGAGAAATCAATTAACTTTCAAACCTATTGGATTTCTCAACATAAGGTGGGATCGTAAAGCTACAATATATTCCGACAGATGAACAAATAGCTGATGTGATGATGAAGTCTCTTTCAAATAAGAAGTTTGAATATTTTAGAAGCATGCTTGGGTTGGTCGATATTATAGATTTAGTTGATAGAGAGAGATGAAGCATCTAATGGAAGATACTTGGGAGGACATTTGGCTGGCTTGTGTGTTGATGTCTAGATCCTGAAGAGGAAGGGTGGCGTTGGTCATGGATACACACGTATATCCCTGGGTTGATGGTTAGTTAGTAAGCCTGATGGTATGTAGACTAGATAAAAGCTTTAGTCCATCTTAGTCCCACCCAGATAGATTACCCTAATCAGGAATCTAGTCCGTATCATTGAGTGTGCTAGAACTCTTCGTAGTTCATGTCATTTTGAAACCTTCCATGTATTTGTATATATGTAAAATTAAATTATGAATACCTCCCTAGATAAGAGGGAGTGTTGAAGAATGTAACTAGCTTCGGTATTCATAATTGTACTTGTCAAAAGAAAATTTATTATTAAAGAAAAATGACTTATTAAAGCATGGATTTCATGCTTGGGTTAATTGTTTCTAGGTGAAAGCCTTCATTGAAGGCTTCTAGGTTTTTTATTGAGTTATAGAGTCATTGTCATTTTTATTAGACCCTTCTTGGGATTTTGTATCATGTCAAAATAATTGTTTTTGAGTCAAAAATGTATTTTGTCACCTCCACACCAAGTCGGCCCTTCCCTCAACAAGTCGGCCTAGATTAGGGAAATTTAACCTGACAAGAAGCCTATATATCGAGAAACTTGATTTCAATTAGAGAGCATCATCAACAAGTTTGGTCTCTAAGAAGAAGTAGTTGAAAAGGACTGTGAAGTTGCTAGAGAAGAAGGAGAGGAGTTAGGAAGAATAAAATCGAGTTTTTGGGTTGCCTTTATCTCACACGTGCGAAGTTACTGGGCTGAAGTTGGGGAAAAATTATGTTTCTATTGCAGGGTCAAAGTTTTGAAGCTGGGAGCTGAAAATTTGCTACTGGGGCTGAAATTCTGATTTGAAGCTGCACTTTGAAGAGCTATCACTTGGAGGGCTAAGTAAAGGACATCTACAAGGAGGAAGGGCTGACTTGGTGGTTGGAGGAGGTCTTTGTCTAGGTCTAAGAAGTCTGGAAGTGTCTCATATTGAATTGAATTAATGAAGGAAGAGTTCTTAAATGGGTTTTCCCCTTATAGGGGTTTTTCCATGGCTGTTCACCTACATATTGTGTCTCTTGTTCTTGTGATCTTCACACATACATCATTTGGTAATTGCTTGATGAAAGATAATCTAATAAAGAAGTAAAAGAGGCCAACATAATTCACAAGTAATTATCAAGAAAGAGGAATCAAACCCTAATATCTACTAGCATTTATTTATCAACAAGGTGGTCTCAGGAAAATCCCAAGGGTTGGAGGCTAGGAAGCCCTCAACAGGTGGGTGGAGATAGGAAAATTCCTCAAGGGACAGTGAAGGAATTTTGAGGTATCCAAAATTGGTTTGGTTTTGTGATTTCGAGACCAATTTAGGTGAGATCACAGTAGTGTGAGGATGGGGGTGGTTTAACCTCTGGATTCCAATGGTTGTTTATGTATTGGTTTATCCCATGAGGTCCAACATTCATGCATGGAATATGGAATGAGGGTGATTAGCTGAAAGAAAGATTTGGTTCAGCCCAATCTATGGTTGAGTGGTACGTGGAAGTCCCTAGCTTGGTTGGCTTTTGCATATGTTAATAAGAGATAATTTCCTCTTGTATTTTATGAGTAAATGTACTTGTTAGGATGTGGCTTTGATGGATATTCTACCATTTTTATTAATCTGGTTATATGCTAGTTATAGGCATGGTTTTATGACATATTCAAGTTATGGATCTTATCATGTTTTGATTGGTAAAGGAATGGTTATTGATGAACTAATAGATGTTATTGCAATTATTATGAGAGGGAATTAGACCTTCTTGATGATTATTAGATAAGTTTCAGATCTCTATGTTTAGATATGCATTCATGACCTATAGACTTCATGTTCACTATATGTTTGACGAGATGACTGTCATGGTTAGATATATTTAGGTCAAGTCCATGTATAATTTTTGTGTTAAAGGATTTTTCCTTGTGTCATTTATCATTTCTGAAAGTTCAATCCAATTTTGGGTAGGGGTATGGAGACTAACCCTGAAAAAGTGGCTTAGGTTTCACGATTGTAGGCACAAAATTAGGTAAAAAAGGTTGTAGCCACTCCCTTGCAGGCTTATGCATGCGACTGGAGGGTTACAGATGAGTTTAGGTAGTTTTATGCCAGTGTCTGGGAGTCCAGATCAGTGAAAAAAGAAGTTTATCTCAAGGTTTGGGCACCTGGAATTGTTGTATGGCTCTTGGGGGTCTTAATGCACCTAAGGGAAGTTATTAAAGTTGTGGTGTGTCGATTCCACATCCTTAAGGTGACTTAGGAGGTTGAGTCATGTCATAGTATCCCTGAACTCATATTTACCCTGGCATTCTGGTGAAAGTGGGTAAATGTGGGAGATGGCATTACACAGTGGTATCAGAGCTCCTAGGTTCAACACTTGGATTGGATGGGTGGAATGTGTTTGTTATGCATGCATGTCGGTCGTGTGCATGCATGATAGTGGATATGGTTGTCATGTATATATACGGTGTCATAATTTATGTTATCATGTATGATGCTGCTGTGTTGGTTGAGATAGAGCAAGAGATGCAGATCATCAGAGCAAGGTTGCAACACTGAACCTCGGGGTTAGAGTAGATCGTCATACAAGTTTGTATATTGGGCATGCAGGTATGTTGGTTAATTGTTGTTATTACATGCATTATATATGCTAGTTGATCAGTGTGGTGATATTCTCATGGGTCAGATAGTCACGAATGATAATAAGTTTTTGTTATAGGAATTTTAGTCATGTGCATGATGACTATGGTTATTGCATCTAATATCTTGATGTTACATGTATCATGCTAATCTGGATTGGCCTATGTAGATGGTTACGATTATGATATTTAGGCAACTAGATATATTTGTGATATTGTGTCATACTAATCCGGATTGACTTGTGCATATGTGATAGCTTCCCCTGAGATACATTTAGGTACGAGTTTGATTATGTCGTCCATTCGGTTTATCTAGCATGTTATGTTTACAGGTTGTTTGAATCTTTGACTAATTGCATGATATGAGTATGTGTCTATAAGATTGCATGAAGTAATGATCTTGTTTTAAGATGGTTATACTAACACAATATGTTCTAAGACAACTAATATGTACTTGAGTGCAAGTGGGTGATAGTTGTAGTGTTATAATTAATGACTATGAGTTGATTGCAGATTATGATATGGATGTTAGTCCTGGTAAAGGCTAATTTCAAATTAATAGGCATGATGTCTTGATCTTTGGGATGTGTGACTGACATGTATGAGCAGTTGCAAGGCAACATGCTTGGTATTAGAACAACAATGTAATGATTGATTTGTTTATATAACTAATAGTTGGCTGATGTGATAACAAATAATAAGACTCAATTGCAACAAGGTAAAAGGTAAAAGAAAGGAATTGGGTGAGAATTCCTTTGGTTACGTTTGGAAACAACAATTCCAAACAAATGAGTGCTTTGCAAGAATACATGGAGTCTTCTTAAACTTGATTTTGTTTGACATTGTGTGGATATATTATATATTCTTGAACATGAAAGGTATAACAATTGGTTTTCTAGTTATAGATGCTTTCGTCAAGGAAGTGGAGCCCCTTGAGAGATGACATATGTACATGTTCAATTATAGGTTAGCGTGTTGGGTACAACAAGGTAAGGTAACTGGTATATTGTTATGTTTATTTATGCACTGATAGTTGTGTGGTTATGGCAGTATGATGCAGGGGATTGCATTGAAAAAGTGACTGCCATGAAATCTTGAAGAAGGGCTGGGTTGAGCTTTCCCTTGGAAACATTAGGAACCCTTGGGGATTGATTCATGGTGTCTATTGCTAGTTTATGATTTCTGTGCCTTGTGATTTGTTTGTGCTTGATTTGTGGTTTTGTTTATGTCTTGTATATGGCCATATCACTTTGTTTGTGGTGTCATATTGCTATTGTTTTTCATGGTTTTTCTTCTTGTTTGTTTCTTGTTCTTTCCTTTTATGCTTTGAGGGTCTTGGAATTGGTTGGGGAAAGGAAATTTAATGAAGCTCAGGGACAGTTTTGTGGAACCCAACAGGTGATGTAAGACACAGATGAAGTGTGATGCATAAGTAAGGGTAGTTGAAGGCAAGAATATGATAGCAAGTTGGATTGGTTGGATCCATACGTGTAAATGGATGGTGGCATGATAGTCATGAGAAAGGTAACAAGGAAGGTAAAGTAAATGGATTTAAGGTGTCATGTGACTTGGCCAAGTTGGGAACTATTGTTCTCTATGTTGTGCATAGGTAAAGGGAGTTCTCTTAACCTTAACCTTATGAAATCTGGTAATTGCGTTGTGCTCATAATTATGTTGATGTTTATATATGTATACATGTATGTATGTATGTCATTTTATGGCAAGGTCGTCAGGGATCATGATTATTTTATGCTGATGATTATATATGTATATATGTATGTGTTGTAACTCATTTTACTTTTATCCGCGTTTAAAAAATAATCAAAAGAAAAATAACGTAAAAAATGCAAAGAATTTTGTTCTTGAATTTTGATTAATCTATAATGTTGGATTAAGTTGCACTAATTAAATCTTAATGAAGACTTAATATTAAAGCAGGTGGGTCCCCATACACCAAAGTCGACAACTCCAAAGTTGGAAATGTTAAATGTCATTTATATTTTCGGGCACGATGGAGAATGTGAGCAGGACCCATCGGATGGAGAAAACCTAACGACACTACATGCCCAAATGGTTAGCTCTCTGAGTGCCTTCGCAAAGACTTTTTAAGATCTAATTTGACTGAAAATCAATGTTTCATAATGGTTATGGGAGGAATCCATCAGATTTCCTCCATACAGGAATCTTCCCTCGTATTACGTCGACAAGAGAGCACGGGCACCATGTATCCATTCCACCACTGCTCTGTCATTGTCTGTCATCACACCCCTCCACCACCTTGTCGACCATGTCATCCATAACCTCATCCATATTGTCACCATGTCATTAATTCAAATTTCCCATGTTCGCATTTAATTCCATTTTTTCCCACCTGTTATTTTGTTTCCTCTATAAAATGCCCTTTCTTTTACTCATTTCATTTTCCATTGTCCCCTTCTCTTGCTTCCATGGATCTAATTGTACAAAGTGCAGCTCCAGTCAGCGTCAACCACCACTACTCAGGTATTTGCGCTAAATCTCTAAGATTCAAGATGATCATAATGTCGAAGAAAGTCATTTTAGTAGGTTCTTCTTCCCATATTCCATTGATGGACACCGAAAGGGATATATTTGACCCAATTTTCTCTATTAATTACATAGAAATTTACCAACATGTTCTTCTTAACCAAGTTAAGTCTCCTGTATATGCTACTACTGTTAGGTCAGGTGTTTTAGCTGCCATGATTCCTCAAACCCATGTGTTCCCAGAAGTCATGTATTGGTTGGTCTCTACCCTCTATCCTTAAAAGTGTATTTTCATGAACAAATTAGGTGAAAACGTTTTTCAAGTGTCTTCCCTTTTAATTCAGGAAGCATTATGTTTTCCGTCTTCAAATTCTATTGTAGCAGCTAAAACGCCCCCAAAATTTTGGCTTGCATCCAAATTTTAGAGCCTTCCTTGGTTTTTCCATTGATGGTTGCAAACACTCGAGCTCACTCCATGAGCTCTTGTGAAGTATTTTCAACTTTTTTCTTGTTTGACCAGCGGTCGTCTTTTGGCATGTTGATTACTTTGTCGTGCTTGTTATCTTATTCTGGTGAGTTTGAAGGTCTATATTTGTGTGTTTAGATTTTCTTTGCTCTGTAAACATTTGTCGTACTCACACACAAAGTTGTGAAAACATTCACGCAAGTGTCGTCATGGTTGTTCGAAGGTCTATCACAAGTGTCGCACTTGTCGCCCTCAAGTCCAAGATAGTCTCACTGAGGGCATGTTTTGTCTTGTTTTCATAGTGGTCTACATTGTCTCATCGTCAAGTATGCTAAGTGTATGTTCGTAATGTCAGTCTGCACAAGTTTGCTTGCTTTTGACACTTAGCCATTTTCCTAAACATATGCCCTATTGGACAACCCCCTTTCACCGGACCTCAACTGAGCTGCACTACGTAGTCTCAGCCCTTAGTGACCCTACTCTGCTACCCGAAACTACGCAATGCTTGAGGCTGTCCTCTAGGTCAGCTGCACTACGCAATATTGGAGGTGAGAATCTTGTCTTCCTCCCAGAATTGTGTAGAAACTATCTCCTTGCCCAACTGAACTGCACATTTCTCAATCATAGTCATCAATCCTCCTTCTTTCCCATTGGGAGCCTACATTTCCCTAAAACTTGGGCCTGAAATGTTCCCCAAAATTCCATAGACAGGCCTAGCTAGTCATTTGCTGCCTTTCTCTGCACTGTTCCCCAGAATTGCATAGAATTTCCCAAATGACCCTTGCGGCCTTGCTCTGCCCTACCTCCATAAATTGCGCAGACATCTCTCATAGTTACCCTGATACCTATCTTGCACTATTCCTATAAATTGCGCATTCATGTCCAGCAGGTCCCTCTATAGCCCTACTCTATCTTCCCTCTGGAAATTGCGCAGAACTAACCAATAGTCCCTCTACAACCCACTCTGTCTTCCCTATGAAAATTGCGTAGAAGATGCCTCCCTCAGGGTCCCACCTTGTAGCTGACACTTGTGACTCTCACTACGCAATCCTACTTCCTAGTGATCACTGCGTAGTTTTTCCTAATAGTGTAGGTTGTGCTCCTAGAATACCTCATTCCAGCTTGAGCTATTCTCTGTGTTGTCTCAGTGAGTTGTCCTCCCTCCCTGTCACCCGGAACACGAGAACAATGCATCATGCTAGACTAGGAGGTTTTGGATTTGATGTCATCTCGTCATGAGTGAATTGTAGGAGCAAGTACACTAATGGATCATGGTGAGACGACGAATGGGATAAAGTAGTGCACATGCTAGAAGACTTGCTTGCAGGAGGACAAACGTACCAAGCATATCAAGCAACAAGCAAAAGGAACACATGCATTGAACCATCAAGCAATACCAAGACCATCGAAGAGCCTACAACACTTTTCCATGTGGAGGAGAAGACAAAGCACACCAAGATTACATCCATCACTCAACAGCGCAACAAATTGACATGGACACCATCGTCAACCAATACATGTCAGCAATGTCTTGTCGAGTTGTCTCAAGAGTTGTCTCAGCCACATCACCATTATGGGCCATATCTGTTGAACTGAATGTAATGTAATCTTAAGTCCAATGGATGCATGCAATAAGTTGAAGGGTCATGTCAGTTGAAAAGTCATGGGAAGTTGAATAGTCACGATGGTAGTCCAAGAGTCAGAAGGGTCAAGCATCACCCTTGGCTATATATACCCCTCCCATTGTATGAGAAAGGACTTTTCACCTTGGCTCCTCCCATATAGCCTTGAAAGTCTATAGTCTATTCTTTGAGGAGCAAGAAGTGACTCCAATGTCCAACTACTGGGACTAGTGATGTATGGTGTACAAATGTGTCTTGGGAATTTTTCTTAATTCAGAAGCTTGTTTCAGGCCAGCGCGTTTTTACACATGTTTTATGGATGTTTGTAAGGCTACTCTTTAAAAATTTGTAATGCATGTCTGCTTAACCTATACTAATACAGTTGAACTACTTTGGTTGTTTTAGTACTTACATTGTTGAAGATGTGTTGTATTGTTTATCACTAATGTCTCATCCATGTGGAATACTCTGCAGGACATTAGATAGATGATTCTTGTTTTCTTGGTTATAACGACCGTCACCCCGTGTGGACTACTTTTCTGGATGGTGTATGTGTTGTTCCTTTCAATTTGGTTTTAATGACTGCCTTATCTGTTGTGGACTACTCCGCTGGATGCTGGACAAACCCTTGTTGTTTTTGTGTGTGCCTCTCTCAGGGTGGTACTACTACCTCTCATCTAGAGGCTCACTTGTACCCTCTCCCTTACAGTAAGAAAACCTGGACACAAAGTTACATTACGCACTCACTAGGAATACTCACCTTGCTTTTTGAAGATACAAGCATAACACTCTCATGTGTTGAACAACAAGAGCTAAGGAAAATATCTAAGATAATGGCAATTGGGCCATCGTACCAGATGGGACTCCTACACCAAACAGTGTGAGGTCTAGATGGGACTTCATACTGGGGAGGTCCCTTGAATGTTGGCGGGTCCAACATCGTCAACAAATTCTTATACTACCTTCTCAGAATAAACTCTGTTTTCTACCTTCCAAGACTTATCTGGGTTGAATTATGCTCAATTGACTTTACTTTTAATGCCCACTGGGAAGCATTTGCCTATGGAGCCTACTCATTTTCCTTTGGACACTTTTTTTGAGGAGGTTAGAACTATTCTTAAAATTATGGACAAGATTTTAGGAAGGGAATATACTACTATCATTGACAGAGCTATCCTGGGAATGTTTAGTTTGATGATGAATCCTGAAACAATTTTTGACATACTTGTTTTATGGGAGAAGATGGTTAATTCTCAATTGAAAAATATTTCCCTCATTGGATGTTACATATTTACCTCTCTAATTACTTACCTCTTCTTGTATACTCATGTTGAAAGATTCATGCACATGGGATTGAATATCATGGATCCTCACAAGAACAAACATTCAATGGTCTTTTGGACTGACGTGGTAAGAAGTATCGCAAAAAATGATGGCTTGATGTACTTTATTACTTCTTTTTTATCAGTGTCTTACTCAATCATAAACAGTTCTCCTCCACCTTGCATATTACCAAGGGCCCAATCTTTTCTCCAGCTCAGTAAAGATGTTAAGTAGCTAATTGGTTTCTATTTGACGATTATGCAGAAATTAGATTATATGGAGCAAAAGTTGCCCCCTATAGGCTCCCTACATTTTTCCTATGAGATTATTTTCATTAGAAATCATTAGGCAGAGTTTGAATGTGGATCAAGTACATTTTTTTCCAGCAAAGAAGGGGTATCTATTTAAATTTCCAAAGATAGTGGGACCTTTTATTGTGAATAACACGTAAGCTATAGGAGAAGCGCAAAAATCTCTTTAAGATATGAATTTGTAGCTAGGTGAGAAATGGGAATATGATCCTCACCATATCATTTCAAACAAGAGAGTGGAAAATGCTTATCCTCCCTATGTACATGAACCTTGACTAGATGTCGAGAAGCTAGAAAATGGAGGACAAACCTGTTTGTCAGAAGGAGTGGATATTGGAACTCCTCATCAAAGTGAAAAGATTTTAAAGAGAGACAGTGAAGATGTTATCAATTTGGAGGAAGAAACAAACATGGGTACTAAAAGGGTTAAGCTATCTGAGGGGGGTAGTTCATCTTCAACATCAAGTTTTTAGTTAGAGTTAGGAGAAGTTATTTGTACACCATCTTCTCTTGTTCTAGAAGAGACTAGTCAAAGATTTGTTTCAATGATATAATATTTGTATTCTCAGATTGAAGAAAATAACAAAAAAGTTAAAGAAAGAATGGAGCCCTAATTAGAAGCTTAGTTTATTTCAGATTACCAGACTAGATTTTTTTTTGCTATGGATTTGGAGATAAATCGGCTCAAACTATCTTTCTCTCACCCCTCTTCTTTAACTGTGTCTTCTTCATTAGGTTTCAAGATTGTCAATTTTAGATTAAATGCTGAAGAGATACCACTACCTGATAAAATCAACTTACTAGGCATAATGGAGAACTGATTTATAGTGATTTGAATAAAACTTCTTTGGCTTCTAGTAGAGCTGAAGTTTTTTTAGAGAAAGTGGTTAATCAAATGAAATTAGAAAAATAATTTTCTATAGCTTTAACCACTCAAAATGAAGAATCAAATAAATTGATTGTTAAACTTGGTGTCAATCCAAAGGATAGAAGTGTTGTTCAGAAATTGTTGTAGGGAGTTGAAATAGAGATTCAGGTGCTTAGGAAGAAATTGAAGATGCCTTCTGTAGAACATCCTATGGCTTCAGAGGTAGCACGAGCGAAGAAACAAAAGGAAGAAATAACTAATGAACTCTTGCAAAGAAATGATGAGATTTCCAAACTAAAGGAAATGAATTTTGTTTTGGAGAAAAATATTAACTTTCATGTTTGTATTATCTTAGTACAAGCAGACTATGAAGACCCAAATGATAAACCAATTAGATTCATGACTGAGCTACAAATTTATGAGAATGAGACGAAGAAAGTTCAAAGAGATTATGAGAGTGCCTTGAAGATTATAAAAGCCATTGAAAGAGACTTGGCAATGTCTAAGGAGAATGTTGGGAAGTACATAAATGATTTTCAAGTTGCTTCTCAAGAAATTAAAGAGCTAAAGGAGAAGGTGAAGGGAAATATGTCCCTTTTTCAAGCAAGAGAAATTTTATGGAATGATATCATCCATACTGTAAGGAATATCTAGGAGTCACAGTCTATAGTTGAAGAGGAGAATATCATAATTAAAGACCTAGAAAACCTCAACACCGCTAATAAGCAAAAGTTGTAGCAACGAGCTCAGTTTGCTAAAAAAATGATTGATTTCCTTAACTCAAGATCTTCATAGTAGTGAAGGGAATTAAGAGTTGGAGAAAGAACTGAGTATGTCTTAGATATTAATAAAATGATTGTGAAAAACTTGTAGAGGAACACAACAAAGACAAAATTAACAGAGGTAAAAGAAGCTATAATGAAATTCAATACTGATTTTAATAAAAGACCTAGAGCAGGTTTGCGTTCATATTGGGACCAACATGGAAGTCTATTACCCTGGGAGACTTATGAAACTTTGCTGGTGGAGGCCAAGAGAGAAATCAGTTCAACTCATGAAAGAACAATCGTGTTGAAGGGAGAAACAATTGTCTATTATTTACACAAGGATTTCCAACTTTTATGGTTAATGAGAACTATTTTTGGTTACAAACTAACATACAACATAATTACCAACTTCAGAATGACACACACTAGGTTTGTCAAGGGTCCTAGTTGAGATACAGCCATCTCGAAAAAATTTAGAGAATTGATGTTGCGGATAGCAGTGGACCTTCATCTGCACCAGAGTCTCAGATTACTAAGTAAAGTAGTGCCACATGTCATAGAGCAATTTATTTTTATATTTTTTTGAAATGATGTATTTATGTTTTCTCTTTTTAAAATGTAATGTTCGAAAGAACAATTAATTCCAAAGTAGTTTAGTAAGTTAGCAGTTTTGGCAGTTGACAATTTCTTAACTATCCTTTTCGAAATTTTGTATAAAATCAATTTAGAAAGAGAAGTGAGGGTTCCGAGTTTTGGACCTCAGAAGCAAAAACTACTTTAATTCTCAATATTCATGCGGATTTGAATAAATATTTCGAAGTGATTCCAGACACCTGTTGAGTACAAAATGTTTCTTCCTGTTATTTTCATTTTATTTTTTTATTCATAGAAGAGAGTAATGAAGCTGTTGGCCTTTAATTTTACAGTTCTGCAAAAACCAAATTCCTACGAGTTAAAGTTAAAACTACCTTAACTATGCGCTCCTCTTTTCTATATATCATTCCATGCTAATTACATATTTCCTCTAAAGTTGAAGACAAATATTCTACATTAATAATCCTGTTGTTGAAGACTTTCCACTATACTTTCTCACTACTCTTCATTAAAATTGTATTCAACATTAGAAGGCCACTTTGAATTTCCCATAGAATATTAAGAGGCGTTGTCTTTATAATTATAATTTCTGGGGTTTTGAAACAATGGTACAACAAACTTATTTCATCACAGTTTTAAACAAATGTCTTGGGCACTGACCTCTCCTCAACTAGAGGTTGTCTTCCAAGGTACAACATTTTTTGGCACCATTGCCAGGGAACGAAGACACAAAGTTATTTTTCCCTAAGATTTTCTTTGTAGTCATTTCTTTGTCTGGTGAGAAAGAAAGTTCTTAGGCTGAGTCTCTCAGCAAGAAAATAGTCCTGGCTCCGAAAGAGCCCCACACAAGGTCTGATACCTCATAGCAGAAAGCTAATTTCCTTTTTGATTGAGAGAAATTAATTTGTAGAAGAGTTTGGAAGGAAAAATCCCCAGTAACTCCAAACCCTACTTTGTCTTCTCCTGGTAACACTTATGTTCAACAATTTCTTAAGACTTTTCATTCAAAGGAAGTTGTAAAAAATATTGACTTTTGTCAAGAAAGTTTGTCTTCCCCTCAGGATATTTTTTTAGAACCCACATTGGAAGGAGAATCGTTTGAGTCAATGTCCTTTTCTTTTCTAGAAATCAAAGAGATTAAAAAAATTGATTTTTTAGTTTCACATCAAACTGTTTCTACTGTTAGCCAATCAATTCCTATTTCTGTTATCTCACCTCAATCATTTGTATTTCAGGCATGAAGTTCCTCTGTTCCTCTCTCAAATTTAAATATGGCTATCCCAGCTTTTCTTTTGAACAGATATGCACCTTTAAATCTTCCTCAACCAATGAATATTATGCCTCAAGATTATATAAAATTGTTCCCCAGGTTCACAGGGGAAGATGAAGTACCATCAGAAAAACATATTGCTTCTTTTTGTTTATTTGCTGAGAATTTAAATGTTGAATATATGGATGTAGTGATGAGATTATTTGTCCATTCACTGGATGGGGAAATAAGGAAGCGGTTTAAAACACTTCATGCTAATTCTATAAATACTTGGGAGGAATTAGAGAATTTTTTCACAGAAAGATGGTGTGAAAAGAAGGATCACAATTATTTCTTGACTAAATTCAATGCAATTAAAAGAAAACTAGAAGAATATGTAAATGAATTCATTAAAATATTTATTAAGTTTTATAATAGTTTTCCAGCAGAAATAAAACCACCACATGCAGGAGAAAAAGTGGTGTTTGTAGGGGAATTTGAATATAATTTGGTTTTATCTTGAGGGAGAGGATATCTCCTACTTTATACCAAATCTAGACTGATGCATTGGAAATTGAAGCAAATGTATTCGTTGAAGGGAAAATTAAACCAAAGGAACAAGTTGAAGATAAGAGCAAAGGAAAAGAAAAAGTGAAAGCTATTAGTTAGGCTAAAGATTCTCATGAAAAAAATCTTGATGAAATGAATAAAGTCATTAGGAATCTATCCAATAAATTGGTGAAGATGGAATTAGAAGGAAAAAATCCTCCAAGATAGATTCAACAGGTCCAAAGCAGAACTTTTAATCCTCAATTTAGGAGGCATGCACTACAAATTATGCAAAGGGATAAAAAGGACCAAGATAAAATACAACCACCTTTGTATATTGAAGATGAACCAAAGGAAGTAGTCGAAGAAACTCTTAAAGAATAGGAAAATCAGATTTCTAGATGATGAATAAATTGAAGAATACTTTAAGAAGTTTACAGATTTTATGCAAGCAAAGTTGCATAAAAAATATGATCTTAGATCTAGAAAGAGATCAAAACTCTAAGACAGTGTAGAAGAGAAAACAGATCGTACAGTTCAACAACAATATCCAAGACAAGTTGACGAAGGAATGCAACAAATCAATACAGTCCCAATAGTTACAACTCAGCAAGGAGAAAGTTCTAACAACAAGCAAGATTCAAGGCTATTGCAAAAATTTGTTCAACAACCTGTTGTTAGTTCATAAAAGGTCCCAAGTCAGAACTTAAATGAAGAGGAACAATTGAAAACAATGAAAGAAAGTCATTCTTTTAATTTATTAAAATAATTAGAAAAACTTAAAGTTCCAATTCCTTTAACTGAGCTAGTGAAGATTCCTACCTATAAAAAGCAAGTCTCTGACTTTATAAATCTTTCACAAGATAATCATTCAACAAATGCAGTTAATTTACAAGAGGAAATACCAGTGGTGACGTTTGGTCCTCATGTGGAGCGACAAGATACTTCTACATCACCGTTTTATATTTATTTTCTCATGCATACTTTCATACTTCATAATTATATGTTAGATTTGGGAGCCTCTCATAATCTAATGCCACTTTCAGTTATGAAGCAACTAAACTTGCAAATTACAATGCCTTATAAAGACATGTATTCTTTTGATTCAAAAAAGGTCAAATGTGTGGGATTACTTAAGGATTTGGTGGTGTCATTGGCTCAAATTCGTACTAGGAGTATTGTAATGGACGTGCTTGTTGCAGATATTCCAACCCATTTTGGAATGTCGCTCTCTAGATCCTAGGGATCCAAACTGGGAGGAGCACTCAAACTAGATTTCACTTATGTTATTATTCTAGTTTTTGGTGGAGAAGAAAGGAGGTTTTATCGAGAAACTAGGTTTGTAAAGACTATCACAAAAGAGGGTTCAAGTAATTCTCCTATTTATAGTCAGGAAAAGGATGACTTTTCCTGTTTTATGTTACAAGAATCACATGAAATTGTTGAAGATATAGAAGTACAACTCCCTTCAACAATTAAAAGCAAGGAGCTAGTAGTCAGTGGAGTCTGGATGTTGTATTTTGATGGTGCCTATTTGAAAGAAGGGAATGGAGTTGGAGTTCTTATGCTTTCTCTAAAAGGTCATATGATTCCCTTCTCTTATAAATTAGAATTTGACTCTACAAATAATATTATTGAATATGAAGCTTTGATTCTTGGTTTACAAGCTGCAAAAAATTTAGTAATACAATGTATTTCTATTTTTGGAGATTCAAAATTGGTAGTTAAACAAATGAAGAATCAATGTCAAGCCAAACATCCAAGGCTTCAGACATATAGGAATGAAGTGTGTGTTTTGGTGGATAACTTCTTTTCTTCTTTCAATATACAATTTTTACCAAGGGAAGGTAATAGACTAACTGATTCATTAGCAGTTGCAGCTGGTACTTTTAAGCCTCCATTGAATCCCTGGCTCAAGTATGGAGTGGAAATCAGGAAGAGACCTTCTATTCTAGATAATGTAAAGTATGGGTAGGTGTTCGAAGATGAAGAACAAATTAAAGTATTTCTGGAAATGGTAGGTGAATTCTCGAACTTCGGATCGACCAAGATGATGAAAGTGAAGAAGTTCAAGAAGATGAATCCAGCAGAAAATTGCCTTTAAAGGATTCTATAGGAGATTAGAAGATAATGTAGTTGATGAATAATGTGATACCTAAAGGTTTTGTACCCTTGGAGATATTATCTAATGCTAATGATGTTGTTTTCAATATAAAAAAAAAAAAATAGATTTGAAGATGATCTTGAAGACTACAATCTTGGAACAGAGCAGTAGCCAAAGGTGGTGAGATTGGCAAAAGATGTTCCAAAAAAATTCAAATAGAGGTATGTGGATCTTTTCAAGAAATGTGTTGATATATTTGCATGATCTTATGAATATATGAAGACTTATGATACCAGCATCATTCAAGATAAAATTCTTTTGAAACCAGGGATTAAGCCATATAAACAAAAATTGAGGTAGATTAATCCTTTATTGTTGCCATCAATTGAGAAGGAACAATTGTTCCTTGTAATTGTTAAGAAACTATTACAAGCTAAAACAATTGTTCCTTTGAGATATTATGAGTGGGTGGTTAGTTTAGTACCTGTGAGGAAGAAGAATGGGGAGATTTGAATATGTATTGACTTCTGAAATTTAAACAGAGCATCACTGAAGGATAACTATCCTCTTCCTAAAATGGATCACATCTTGCAAAAAGTAACAGGATATTCTAGATTATCAATGATTGATAATTTTGCAGGTTATAATCAAATCTCAGTGCAGTCATAAGATAAGAAAAAGATAGTTTTACCACTCCATGGGGCACTTTCATGTATGCTAAGATGCTTGTTGGATTAATGAATGCTGGTGCCACTTTCTAGAGGGCTATGGATATAGCCGTTGTAGGTGAAAAAGAGAAATTTATGGTAATTTATTTGGATGACATTACATTTTTCTCCAGATTAGATGAAGAGCATTTGGAGCATTTTCAGCAGACTTTTGAAAAATGCAGAAGGTATGGCTTATCCTTGAACTCCAAGAAATATCACTTTCTTTGAAAGAAGGAATATTACTTGGCCATATTGTATCTAAAGAAAGGGTTAGGATAGATCCAAAAAGAGTAGAAGCAATTACAAACATACCTCTGCCAAGGAGAAAAAAGGAGATTCAAATTTTTTTGGGAAAGATAATTTTTTTAAGAAGGTTTGTTCGAAATTACACAAAAATTGTTAAGGAAATCACTGACATGTTGAAAAGGATGCAAAAGTCAAGCGAACCACAACTATTAGGGAATCTTTTACCATGATCAAAGAAGCCTTTGAAGAAGCCCCTATATTGGTGAGTCCTGACTATCAAAAGCCTTTATAGATATTCTCATTTGCCTCTACTTTTACTCTTGCAGTAGTACTTTTGTAAAGAAATAAGGAAAATAGGGAGCAACATGTAGTATTCTTCAACAGGGTGTTAAGGGATGCAGATCTGAAGTATAATATTCTAGAGAAACAAGCCTATGCTTTAGTAAAAGTACTAAAATATTTTAGAGTTTATATTCTTCAATCTCAGATTACTACTTATGTTCCTAATGTTGTTGTCAAAGATGTGTTGACTAAGAGTGATAACGATGGAAAAAGGGAAAGTGGATTACAAAAATTTAGGAATATGATATGGACATCAAGCCAACTAGGCTGGTGAAAGGAAAAGGATTAGAAAAAATCTTAACAAAAGATAATCATCAAGCTATGGGAATTAATTTGCTGGCTGAAGCTGTTGAATCCAATACAAAAGAAGAACAAGGTAAGAATAATGAGCCTGATAACAGAATTCAATACAAGTATCTTTGTTCTCAATGGTATAAAGACATTGTTCATTATATTTGTTTCCTTAGTTATCCTTCTTCTTTAAATAGAACAAAATATAAAGCTCTTAGAGTCAAATCTCAAAAGTATGTAATAGCAGATGGAAAGTTGTATTGGAGAGATCCAGCTGGTATTTTATTGCTCTATTTAACAGAAGAATAAACTATAGAAGTTGTAAATGAATATCATGGATGCCTCTGTGGTGGTCATTACTGTTGGAAGGTTATAACACATAAGATCTTGAATGTTAGTTTCTTTTGGCCCTATTTGTTTTCTGATGTTTATAGACTTGTGAGAATTTGTCAAAAGTGACAAATGTTTGCTGAAAAGAAGAAATTAACACCATTACCAATGATTTTTGTGCTTGTGGAGGAACCATTTAGACAATGGGGCCTGGATTTTATAGGGGAAATAAATCCACCCTCTAATGGACAACATAGATGGATTTTGATAGGTACAAATTGCTTTACTAAATGGGTAGAAGTTGTTCAAACAAGGAGGGCTAATGATTTAGTGGTAATTACATTTTTGGAAGAAAATATTTTCAGCAAGTTTGGTTGTCCAAAAAAGTTAGTAGCAGATAATGCTCATGTTTTCCGATCAGCAAAGATAATTTATTTTTTCCATAAATATAATGTGATACTCTTGCATTCTACTAACTATCACCCCCAAGGGAATGGGCTGGAAGAAACTTCAAATAAATTCGTGGTAAAGATACTTAAGAAAACTATTGCATAGAATTAGAAAAATTGGGATTCAAAGTTGAAGTTTGCCTTATGGGAAAATAAGGTTACTACTAGGAGGTCGACTGAAAAATCACCTTTTGCGTTAGTATATGGAGCAACTGCTTTATTTCCTAGCCAGTTAGAAAATTCTATTGTGGCACTTATCCAAGATTCTCAGCAAGAACCAAAGGTGATCACAAGGAGAATGAATCAATTGGTGGAATTGAATGAAAACAAGGAGAAAGTAATGGAGAATATGATCAATTACTAGGAAAAAATGAAGTTAATATTTGACAGAAAGTCCAGAGATATTCTTTTTCAACCTGGATATTTGGTTCTTTGATGACATGTAAAGAGAGAAGATAAAGGAAAACATGGCAAGTTTGATCCTTTGTGGTTTGGTCCTTTTAGAATACCAGAAGTCGTAACCAATCACACTTTCATTTTGGAAAATTTGGATGGTGAACTGTTACAACTTCCAGTCAATTGACAGTATTTGAAACACTACTTTCAACACTACATTTTTCTCTTCATTGGTTTGATCATTGTGAATATTCAGTGAGCTCTTCATTGTAATGTTTCAAGCTATAATTTTTACTCCATGCCTGAGGTGAAGGCACTAATCTATGGTTTTTAGTGTTTTGTTTTAAAAAACTATCCTAAGGTGGAGCCATATGTTGTAGCTCATTTTACTTTTCCCTGTGTTTTAAAAAAAAAAAATCAAAAGAAAATTAAAATAAACAAGGCAAAGAATTTTAATCTTGAATTTTGATTAATCTATAATGGTGGATTAATATGCACTAATTAAATATTAATGTAGACTTAAGATTAAAGCAGGTGGATCCCTGTTGGGTATGGAATCCCCCCAAGGCATGTTTTGGGGCTCAAAGCCCAAGTTTTGACCAAATGGTGTTGTAAAGCTCCGCGAATTATAGGTGCAGAAGTATGTTAGAGTCACAGGGTTGACTGCCCTAGTCTTGTAATGTAATGTCGGTCTACCCATGGTCCGCGGACCATGGGATTATATAAATAGAGCGAGGCTCTAAGTGTAGAAGTAGAAGCGATGAAGAAGTAGAAGAGAAGAGCAAGCTATGAGTGACTAAGTGTGTTTTTGGGTCATAGAGTAGGAGAAGGCTCTACAACTGAGTGCGCAGAGGCCTAGTAGTCCGCAACTGAGTGCGCGGACCCCTGCAGCTGAGTGCACGGACCCATGCAGCTGAGTGCGCAGGATGGAGTCGAGTCTGTAACCGAGGAAGAAATTAATAAAGAGAATTTTTGTTACCAATTTGTGTATTTGTTCTTGGGTTAATGCATGTTTGATATAAATTGCAAATATATTGTTTATGTACTCCATGCACCTGTATGAATGATTTAGATTGTTAAGTATAACTTAAAGCATGCAAGTAGGCTAAGTTAATCAACTGACAGTGGAATATCAATGAAGTCTTGGGTAATAACACAAAAGCACAATGTTCAGCCCTTGAGTAGCGTTGCGCGAAGGTAGCATCTCAGGCTGCGAGGTACGGGAAAGTGCGCATAGCGACATGCGCGTAGGGTCGAACCGCGAAACACTTTAACTCATCAGACATCTCTAGGGTATGGAAACCTAGTTCTAGCACCCTCCCATGCTACTTTTGGTGAGACCTCAGTTCGTGCTCCGCGGACTGTTGCTGAAAGGGCCAGTAGTATGGGGATTTGTTTGGCTAACTTAACTCTGAACCTAGGTCAGGCCCTAATAAGCCAACAATCCCTATACACCAAAGTAGGCAATGTTAATGTCCTTTATATTTTCGGGCACAATGGAGATTGTGAGTAGGAACCATCGGATGGAGAAAACCTGACGACACTACATGCCCGATGGTTAGCTTTCTAAGTGCCTCCGTAAAGTATTTTCAAGATCTACTTTGACTACAAATCAACGGTTCATAATGGTTATGGGGGGGACTCCATCGGATTTCCTTCGTACAGGAGTCTACCTTCATATTACATCGACAAGCGAGCGCGGGAGCCATGTATCTGTTCTGCCACTGCTCTGTCATTGTTTGTCATCACACCCCTCCACCACCTCATTGACCACATCATCCATCACCTCACCCATCTTTTCACCATGTGATCAATTCAAATTTCCCATGTTCGCATTTAATTCCGTTATTTCCCACCCGTTATTCTATTTCCTCTATAAAATCCCATTTCTTTTACTCATTTCATTTTCCATTGTCCACTGCTCTTGCTTTCATGGATACAATTGTACAAATTGCAGCTCTAGTCAGCATCACCCGCCACTACTCAGGTATTTGCACAAAATATCTAACATCCAATATTATCAAAATGTCAAAGAAAGCCATTTTAGTAGGTTCTTCCCATATTCCATTGATGAACACCGAAAGGGATATAATTGACCTAGTTTTCTCTATTAATTACATAGAAATTTACCAGCATGTTCTTCTTAACCAAGATGAGTCTCTTGTATATGCTGCTACTGTTAGGTCAGTTGTTTTAGCTGCCATGATTCCTCAAACCCATGTGTTCCTAGAATTCATATATTGGCTAGTCTCTGCCCTCTATCCTCAAAAATGTTTTGTCATGAACAAATTAGGTGAAAACATTTTTCAAGTGTCTTCCCTTTTGATTCAACAAACATTATGTTTTCCTTCTTGAAGTTATTATACTACTTTCTCATAATAAACTATATTTTCTACCTTCCAAGACTTATCTGGGTTGAATTATGCTCAATTGACTTTCATTTTAATTCCTGTTGGGAAGTATTTTTCTATGGAGCCTACTCTTTTTCCTTTGGATACTTTTGCCAAGGAGGTTATACCTATTCTTCAAATTCTGTCCAAGATTTTAGGAAGGGAAGATACTATTATTATTGAAAGAGCTATCCTGGGAATGTTCAGTTTGATGATGAATCTCAAAACAATTTTTGACATACTTGTTTTTTGGGAAAAGATGGTTAATTCTCAATTGAAAAATCTTTCCCTCACTAGATGTTTCAGATTTCTCTCCCTAATTATGTAACTCTTCTTGTATACTCATGTTGAAAGATTCATGCACCTGGGATTGAATATCATGGATCCTCACAAGAACAAATAATTAATGGTGTTTTGGACTGATGCAATAAGAAGCACCACAAAAAAATGGGGGCTTGATGTACTTTATTAATTCTTTTTTATCAGTGGCTTACTAAATCATAAACAATTCTCCTCCACCTTGCATATTACCTAAGGCCCAGTCTTTTCTTCAGCTCAATTAAGATGTTAAAGTAGGTGATTGGTTTCTATTTGAAGATTATGTAGAAATTAGATTATATGGAGCAGAAGTTGCCCCCTGCAGGCTCCCTACATTTGTGCCCTATGAGACTGTTTTCATTAGAATTCATCAAGCAGAGTTTGAATGTGGATCAAGTACATTTTTTTCCAAAAAAGAAAGGGCATCTATTTAAATTTCCAAAGATAGTGGGACCTTTTATTGTGAATAACAAACAAGCTATAGGAGAAGTGCAGAAAGCTCTTGAAGATATGAATTTGCAGCTAGGTGAGAAATGGGCATATGATCTTCACTATATCATTTCAAACAGGACAGTGGAAAATGCTTATGCTCCCTATATACATGAACCTCAACCAAATGTCGAGAAGCTAGCAAATTGAGGACAAACATGTTTGTCAAGAGGATTGGAGATTGAAACTCCTCATCAAAGTGAAAAGAATTTAAAGAGAGGTAGTGAAGATGTCATTTATTTGGAGAAACAAAAAGGGGTACTAAAAGGGTTAAGCTATCCGAGGGGGGAAGTTCACCATCAACATCAGGTTTTCAGTTACAGTTAGGAGAAGTTGTTTATGCATCATCTTCTCTTCTTCCAGAAGAGACTTGTCAGATCTCTGTTTCAATGATGAAGCAGTTGTATTCTTAGATTGAAGAAAATAACAGAAAATTTAAAGAAAGCATGGAGTCCCAATTAGAAGCTCATTTTATTTCAGATTACAAGACTAGATTGCTTTCTGCTATGGATTTGGAGAGATCAACTCAAACTAGCTTTCTCTCACCCCTCTTCTTTAACTTTGTCTTCTTCAGCAGGTTTCAAGACTGTCAATTTGATAGTAAATGCTAAAGAGATACCACCGCCTGATAAAATCAACTTACATAGGCAGACTGGAGAACTAATTTATAGTGATTTGAATAAAACTTCTTTGGATGCTAGCAGAGCTGAAGCTTTGTTAGAGAAAGTGGTTAATCAATTGAAAGTAGAAAAGAAAATTATAGAGCTTTAACCACTCAAAATGAAGAATTAAAGAAATTGATTGTTAAAATTGGTGTCAATCCAGAGGATAGAAGTGTTGTTCAAAAATTGTTGCAGGGAGTTGAAACATAGATTCAGGTTCTTAGGAAGAAATTGAAGATGCCTTTTATAGAACATCCTATGGCTTTAGAGGTAGCACAACGAGAGAAAGAAAAGGAAGCAATAAATAATGAACTCTTGCAAAGAAATGATGAGATTTCCAAACTAAAGGAAATGAATTCTATTTTATAGAAAAAGATTGACTCTCATGTTTGTATTATCTTAGTACAAGCAGACTCTGAAGACCCAACTAATAAACTAACTAGAGTCATGACTGAGTTACAAATTTCTGAGAATGAGATGAAGAAAGTTCAAAGAGATTATGAGAGTGTCTTGAAGATTATAAAAGCCATCGAAAGAGACTTGGAAATGTCCAAGGAGTGCTGAGAAATATATAAATGATTTTGAGGTTGCATCTCAAGAAATCAAAGAGCTAAAGGAGAAGGTGAAGGGAAATATGTTCCTTATTCAAGAAAGAGATTTTTTTGGAATGATATCAGCCATACTTTAAGGAATGTATGGGAATCATTGTCTATAGTTGAAGAGGAGAAGATCATTATTAGAGACCCGGAAAACTTCATCACTGCTAATAAGAAAAAGTTACAGCAACAAGCTTAGTTTGCTAAGAAAATGATTGATTTCCTTAACTCAAGATCTTAAAAGCAGTTACGGGAATTAGGAGTTGAAGACATAACTGAGTATGTCTTATAGATTAATAAGATGATTGTGAAAAACTTGTATAAGAAGACAACAAATAAAAAATTAACAGAGGCGAAAGAAGCTGTAATGAAATTCAATACTGATTTTGATAAAAGAACTAGAGCAGGTTTACCTTCATGTTGGGACAAACAGGGAAATCTATTACTCTGTGAGACTTATGAAACTTTGCTGGTGGAGGCCAAGAGAAAAATCAGTTCAACTCATGAAAGAACAACAATGCTGAAGGGAGCAACGATTGTCAAATATTTAAATAGGGATTTCCAGCTTTTATGGTTAATGAAAACTCTTTTTGTTGACAAACCAACATACATCAAAATTACCAACTTCAGAATGGAACACACTAGATTTGTTAAGAGTCCCAGTTCAGATACAACTATCTGAAAAAAATGTAGAGAATGGATTTCATTGACAGCAACAAGTGCAGAAGCTGGACCTTTATCTGTACCAGAGTCTCAAATTATTAAATGAAGTAGTGCCACCTATCATACAACAATTTCTTTTTAGATGTTTTTGAAATGATGTATTTATGTTTTCTCTTTTAAAATGCAATGTTCGAAAGAACAGTTATTTCCAAATTAGTTTAGGAAGTTAGCAGTTTTGGCAGTTGACAGTTTTTTAACTGTCCTTTTTGAAATTTTGTATAAAATCAATTCAAAAAGAGAAGTGAGGGTTCTAATTTTTGGACTTCAGAAGTAGAAAATACTTGTATTCTCAATCTACATGTGGATTTGAATAAAGTATTCGAAGTGATTCCAGACACTTGTTGAGTACAAAATGTGTTTCTTGTTATTTTCATTTTATGTTTTTCTTTAAAGAAGAGAGTAATGAAGTTGATGGCCTTTAATTTTACAGTTTTGCAAAAACTAGATTCTTGTGAGTTAAAGTTAAAAGTACCTTGTTATGTGCTCGTATTTTTGATATATCATTTGATGCTAATTACATATTTCCTCTGAAGTTGAAGACAAAGATTTTGCATTAAGCAGTTCGTTGTTAAAGGCTTTCCACTATCCTTTCTCACTACTCTTCATTAAAATTGCATTCAACATTAGAAGGCCACTTTGAATAATTGTGTTTCCCATAGAAGATTAAGAGGCTCTGTCTTTATAATTATAATTTCTAGAGTTTTAAAGCAATGGGACAACAAACTTATTTCATCACAGTTTTAAACAAATGTCTTCGGCATTGACCTCTCCTCTGCTAGAGGTTGTCTTTTAAGGTACAACAATATGTATGTTGGTGTCTGGTAGGGTATCCAAGGATCATTCTTGTGGAGGAATGATTGCCTATGCAGGTGACTGGCATGAAGAAGTTCTTGGTTTCATGAGGAATCAAGTGGGCATGGTAGCCCTGATAAATCTATGAGGTTAGTATCACGTGGATATGATTTAATATTATGTGCTGATGCCTATGTTTATGTTATAGCAGGTAATGTTGAGGGATACATCATCAGAATGGAAGTAGCTTGATCTGCAACATGTTGGGATAGGAATGGATATTGGAAAGACACTAGAAGAAAGGTTGCTTAGTAGATTCGGTGTGGTCTTTGGATGTGCAGTACTAGTGTTATGTACATGTTGTATAGGCAATGTTGTGTACATGTTGTATATGCGCTATTATGTACATATGGTGTTGTGTACATGTTGTATATGCGGTACTGTGTAGGTGTGGTATATGCAATGCTTTATGCAGATGGTGTTGTGTACATGTTGTATATGCTATGATGTGTACATGTGGTGCAGTGTACATGTTGTACATATGGTGTTGTGTACATGTTGTACATGTGGTGCTATGTACATGTGGTGTTGTGTGCATGTGGTGCTATGTGCACATGGTGCTCTGTAAATGATGTGAAGGTGGTGTTGTGTACATGTGGTGTTGTGTGCACGTGGTGCTGTGTACATGTTGTGAAGGTGGTGTTGTGTAAATGTGGCATTGTGTACACGTTGTGTAGGTGGCATCGTGTACATTTGGTGTTGTGTACACATTTTGTAGGTGGTGTCATGTACATGCGATGTTGTGTACACGTTGTGTGATAAGTGTTGTGTACATATCGTACACTTTGTGTTGTATACATGTGGTACTATGATACGTGTATTGTATAGTGACTATATCATGACATGGGTATTCATTGTGTTGTACTATGTGTACATATATGTATTGTGTTGCATATCGGGTGTGCGTGTATTTTTTGTGTTGTACATCGGGTGTGCGTGTATGTGTTGTGTTGTACACCAGGTGTGGATGTATGTGTTGTGTTGTACACTAGGTGTGCGTGTATGTTTTGTATTGCACATCGGGTGTGCATGTATGTGTTGTGTTGTACACCGGGTGTGCATGTATGTGTTGTGTTGTACACCGGGTGTGCATGTATGTGTTGTGTTGTACACCGGGTGTGCATGTATGTGTTGTGTTATACACCGGGTGTAGGTGTATGTGTTTGTTTGTACACCAGGTGTAGGTGTATGTGTTGTGTTGTACACCAGGTGTAGGTGTATGTATTGTGTTGTGAGGTACATCATGTGTGGCTGTATGTGGGTGATGTACATTGTATGTATATGTATGTGATTGAATATAAGAGAAGGTATTGGGTGCTTTCCAGGTTTGACAACCGATCATGTGTGTGTACGAAAAGGACAAAGAACAAAGGTAGTAGTAATGGACCGATTGAAGTACAAGTATTTTATTTCAGTTTTTAATTATGCATGTGATCTATGATTTTGATTTAGGATGGTCGTGTTTCGAGCTAACCAAATGTGATCTGATTATACACGATGATTTGATTAAGAGCTAGTTTGGCTTGTCCTGACAGGAAGTAAACATAATTGCAAGTGTACCTTATCGACAGGACACCAATGAGGTATGATGTGAACTTACTTCAATTCCTTTTTAGTTGAATGGAAATTATGTGTTTGGCCTAGGAAAGCAGGGAAATTCCTACTTTGGGGTGGTTGAAACTGATTACAAGAATTAGCAGAAACAATAAAAGGGATTGGAATAGGCAGCAGTAAGCTGGTAAAGGCCATTATGGGACACTGATACCCAATAGTGTCTATCGATTTCCATGAGCATGCTATGACTAATATGATGGTTTTGAGGAAGGGATATGCCTTGGTTTTTGGACCTTCCAATGTGAGGAAAACTTGCTAAGGGATGGATTTCCTGGGAAAGGGGATGTCGAGGAACTTTGAAGGTGAGTGACAACATGGAAGGGGGTGACCAAATTTCATAAGGGACTGTGTAGTAGAGAAGGGAAGGTCGGGGAATACATTGGTTTCAGTTATTAGCATTACTAGATGGAATCATATGCACATTGGGAGTGTGCCTGGGGACAATGAGTCGGTAACTGTTCATTGAGGGAACATGTAGCACAAGGATCATAACATTGGATATTGGATGCAGGTTTGAATTTGGCAGTGGATTCTAGACTTCCTGGGAAGGAGGTGAATCCTGGTATTACTTTGAGGGTGGAGGTGTGATCCTCTAGACTCCCTTGTTGTTGATCCAAACATCTTGCTAGTTGAAGCAAATGTGCATAAGCATATCTAGTTGATATTGTAAATACCGTAATGAGTTATGTTATAAAGCTCCGGTAAGTGGCATGTTTGTCATATTTTTAGTAGGATGTCATTGTAAATACTGCAACAAGATGTGTTATAAATCTCCATGGGTAGTATGTTTTGTTTTCATTAGTTTTATGGTTATGGATGGCATAGAAAACTAAGGATGACGTTCCCCTAAGGGGGAGGGGTCTGTAAAAACCCTAGGTTAAAAGTTCAAGTAATAAAGTTAATAAAGGCAAAAAAAATAGGACCAAGGTCATGGGACATGTATTCCAAGCTGAATGTTGGGCAAAGCATCCCAGTGGCTATCACTTGTTTTTTATTATGGCTAAGGGAAAATTTGCAAAGGTAATGGTAAAGGCTTTGAAAAGGTAAAAAGGCATTACTGACATTTATTTTATGAAAATAAAGGAAAATAGGAGAAATGGGAGATGAAAGGTCACAGGTTGCATGTGAGGAGGAAATTGAAGAAAATAGAGGCCTTGATAATAAAAAGGATTCTAATGATCAGTTCACAACCTTTTGTCAGTTTGGATTTGGAATTACTCTCAAGGAGAGAATATCATCAAGGGGAGAAAGCAATCAAGCAAGTAAAGGAAGGCAAAGAAAGGAAAAGGAAAGAAAAATAAATCAAAGATCAAGCAAGGAAGAGTTGGATCAAGCGACTTCAGCATGAATACTTGTAGGTACTAGGTTGCATGTATGATTTTCTAGTTGGTTTTGGCATGCATGGTATATGCATGTGTGTATTTGGTTCATTTTTCATCGTTGACATGTGTTTTTCTTGTTTTGATAGTGGTTTTATCCTTTCCTTGCCATTTCTAGATAACCATGGTGTGATGGGATTCATTATTGGTTTAGATTTGGATTGCCAAAAGGTTTTGAATCCAGGTGAGGTGGTCTCAAGAAAATCCCAAGGGTTAGGGGTGGAGATGGTTTTCTTCGAGAAGCCCTCAACAGGTAGGTGGAGATAGGAAAATTCCTCAAGGGATGGTGAAGGAATTCTAAGGCATCCCAACTTGGTTTTGTTTTATGATCTTGGGACTAGTTTACATGAGATCACGGTAGTGTGAGGGTGGATGGTATTGGTTTATCCCATGATATCCCACATTCATGCTTGGAATATGGCACAGGGGTGATTGGTTGAAAGAAATATTTGGTTCAACCTAATCTATGCTTGAGTGTATGTGGAAGTCCTTGGCTTAGTTGATTTTGCCAATGTTAATAACAACTAAGTTCCTCTTGTATTTTATAAGTAAATGTACTTGTTATAAACATGGTTTTATGACAAATTCAAGTTATGGCTCTTATCATGTTTTGATTGGTAAAGGAATAATTATTGAATGCATGACCTAATAGATGTTATTGCAGCTATTGTGAGAGGGCATTAGACCTTCTTAATGATTCTCAAATAAGTTTTAGATCTCTATGTTCAGATATGCATTCATGACTTGTAGACTTCATGTACACTATGTGTTTGATGAAATAACCATCATGGTTAGACTTGGTTAGGTCAAGTTCTTGTCTAAGTTTTTTGTTAAATGCTTTTTCCTTATGTCATTTATCATTTCTGAAAGTTCTATTAAGTTATGGGCAGGGGTCTGGAGACTATTTCTAAAAAAGTGGCTTATATTTCACGGTCGCAGGTATAAAACTGGGTAAAAAAGACTACAGTCGCTCCCTTGAAGGCTTATGCATGTGACTAGAGGGTTACAAATGAGTTTAGGTAGTGTTGTGCCAACGTTTGGGAGTCTAGATCAATGAAAAAGGAAGATTAACTCAGGGTTTGGGCACCTGGAAGGGTTGTATGGCTCTTGGGGGTCCTGTAGCACTTGAGGGAAGTAATTAAAGTTGTGGTGTGTCTATTCCACTTCCTTAAGGTGACCTAGGAGGTTTATTCATGTCATCGTAGCCCTTAGCTCATGTTTACCCTAGCAGGCTAGTGAAAGTGGGTAAATATGGGAGGTGGCGTTACAACAATTATGATTAATTTATGCTAATATATCCTTGAAAGTAACCTCAATCTGTTTATAATGACCTTAAAATTCTAGAGAAAACATGATGGTTTATGCAACAATGACCTTAGGTGGCAGTGATGATATAATGTTATAGAAATCCTGTTGTATGATGGTGACATTTCATGATGGCAATGAACCTTGCAGTAACCTATATAACAACAATCTTGTCACATATATTCCTATGACTGTGATTGCGAGACAGTAATATGATAGTATCCTCATTGTGACAACATATTTGGATTAATAAATATAAATCACAATGACGTTTTTATGATAACCATGAATACTTGCTATGGAGATGTGTGGCAATATGATGAATGGAAACACTTGAGCAGAATGTGATGGAGAGCATATCAATGGAAGCATGAAAAACAATGGAGGCAACAATAGTGGATAGTTAAATGGAAAGTGGTAGTAGCATAGTGGGTAGCAAGGAACAAATTGGACAATAAATATTGTTAGTGGCAGCAATGATGGTAGCAACAACAACAATGGAGAGTATATAGCTAAAACAGTTGTGATGGTAGCAATGATAACAACAATAGAGAGTGGACAATAATAGTAGTGTGGTGTAGCAATAGTGGTGGACAACAGTATTGGCAAATAACAACAACATATGCTTATTTTACTTGGGCCATTATCCTCGGTATGGAATCCCAACCATTTAGGGAGCAATTTCTTCCTACCAACTTGCTGGTACAACCTTGGGGAGTCTAATATGCTCCTCCAGATTTTTATGGCAAATTGTTGTATGTAAACCATACATAATGAAAATCTTGTTAGATTGACAAATTATGTGTATTATCATTGATGTGATGGTTCATTATTTTGTGCTCTGAATGTTTGAGAAAGTAAAAGCTAACCAATTGTTTAAAAATAAAGGGAAATATTGATTCACCCCCCTCTTAGTATTTCCAATAGCGTGAAGATCTATGTAAAGAGTCAAGTTTGTGTTGAAGAGAAGCTCTCTTTGGAGCTTAACAATTGTGAGGTGAAAGAGGGGTGTGTAGAGTCAAACAGGTGCACACAAGGAAAATAAGGCAAAAACAATTTGTGCGCGGTGGAAAACTTGATGTGCAACTAGCAGAGAGCTACAAAAATTCAGAGATGGGCATAATTCAGAGTGTAATTCAAAGCAGTTTCTCCTTCATACTTGGCATAATGTTTGGAGTGTACGTGGAACATAATTAAAACATACCCAATATACAGAAGCTTTTGAACACTGGCCTCTTCATGGCCAATCACATCGAGGAAGCCTACCAGAAGCTTGAGAACTATGATGATGACTAAGATTGATTAGGAAGACATGTATGATAGTTTTCCGGTGAATTAAAAGAATCATTTAAGAGCGGGAGAATGCGGAGGATGGCATTAATCGTTCCTATTGTTACAGACACTGAATAGCTTTGTTCTCATAGGATATTAATTTTTTTATTGTTCATTAAAAACTTGGAGAGAGTTGTAAGAGCATATAGCTCAATTGCATGTTCAAGCCTATTGTAGCGAATTATGTCAGGGAGGCCACAACATAGAACACAAAGAACCTAGAAAATTTGAATTTGGTTTCAATAATGGTTCAAAGTTGGTTGTAGTAGGCTTATGTTAATGATGTTATATTTTCAGTACTATGTTTTTTTGTTTTGCACCACTCAACTCACATAGAACCCATACAAACACCGACGCAGAAACAAAATATGGGGTCGAGCATATGGGCAGTGTTTATTAAGACCCCCATCGATGTGGCTAATTAGTTATGCACAAACTAGTTGGCACATTTCATTTTCAGATGTCTCAAAATAGCAAAAGGTGCAAAGAGAGAGACAAAGTTTTATAGCCAAAAACTCCAACCCAACAAAAATAGAGAAATCTATCAACACTGGCAAGTGACAGAAGGCTGAGAATCTGAGTACGTATGATGGACACAGGCAATGGAAGAAGGGAAAATAATAGGAAGATGAATGTAGGTTGCAGTAGATAATGCCAAAATAATAGGAAATAGAGTAGAGTAAAGAATAAGAGAGATGGGATCTTGTGAGCAAGAGGCTAGACGACCATAGAAAGAGAAAGAGGTGCTAGGGAGGGAGTGCAAAGTAGATTAGAGGTTAGGGAGAAGCCTTCACTTCAACATTTACAGGTGGATTGGGATAGTGTAGTTTCCATACAAGAAAGCATGGATGTCTGACTGCACCTGGCTCGGAACGAGCCAACGATTTATGCTCAAGCCTGTTGGGACCCAAATGTGACCATTAGCAGAATTAAATGTAAATGGTAGCTATCAGGTGTAATAAACAACCTAACATTTAATTGTCAATCCAGGAGTTTGTAAACTTTGAGGCACAACACTGGAAATGCCAGAGAGAGCCACCAACAACCTACAAATCAAATTCTAGTCTAACTTATGCATTAATCTCAACAAATTAAATTGAATCCTGCTCTTCAAAGGAAACTTGAGAAAGCATAAACACCAATCCTGACGGTTGAAAAAAAAACTCAATTTAACATTCAGAAAACAAAAGGCAAACCTACATTATTAACAATTTGCAAAAGAAACCCTAACTATTGACAAACAAAAGGTAAATCCTAACTATTGTTTAACTGGAATCCAAGCAATGCTTACCAATTCAAAATGAACAACATCAAAGAGGCAGATTATAAATGTTGAAAGAAATTTGAATTCAAGATCAATCCACACCATTCTTCATGCAAATAATATTTAAGAAACACAAACCTCTTTTAACAATTTTGCACTAATTATATCCAACCCACCTTGATGCACTAGAGCTCTTACGAGATTAGAATTTGGCTTACTATGAAAATAAAATAGACCTAATTTAAATATTTCCACCCTCTCTCATACTGTAGAAATTATCCTATTTTTGAAATAAATAACACCTGGAAGAAAACACATCAAATGAATATTCAAAAGATGAATATGCCAATTCATGAGTTACCATTTATCAACAAATATATGCATTACTACAGGCTTCAAAATCATAGAGGTCTTCCAATAATGATAAGTAGTGCATGAAGATCGAATTCTCAAGTGCTCAACACGTTTTGGGACCAATGCAAGCATTCATAAATAAATAAATTTCAATGGATAAAAAGCACACCAACCCCTGTAGCTTGACATCGAATACCCTGTGCATCCTCATCACAATCATTAGGGTAGAGGTGAAAAATAAAAATTAGCGCGATCATTCACAATCGTAAAGGTCTTCCAATAATGGTAAGTAGTGCAGGCAGATTAAATTCTCAAGTCCTCAACACATTTTGGGACCAATGCAAGCATTCAAAACTACAATAATTTCAGTGGATAAAAAGCACACCAACCCCTGCAGCTTGACATCGAATACCCTGTGCATCCTTCATCACAATCATAGGTTAGAGGTGACAAATTAAAATCAACGCGATATTACAAAAAGTCAAGTTCTAGTTGATACATGGTCATGTCCTAGAGAAACAAAGTCTCATAAGCCAAAGTATAAATCAGAATGAGAAATTCAAATCGCACAAAATATTCTGAAGATTACATAGCATGAATATGCATAATTCAAAGGAAGAGCGATAGATCATTGGCCTAACATTTTTCATACAATTTCATTCTATACCATGTGACAATTTCTGCAAGTAAAGTAAAAAGAGATCAAAATGAAATCACATTAAGAGACCCTACAGATCTAACATTAAGCACACCACACAATATAATAAATAAAAAAATCAATATAGCCAGTCAACAAATCATAACATACCCTAATATCATCAAATCAAAGTGGTGTCGAGCTGGTTTATAGACCAACCCAACTAGCTCACACCCTTTGCCACTGATTTAGTTCACGCAAATATTATAATCATAAAACGTATAAAATAATTAAACAGAACCTAATATGAATTGCTTTGATTAATCTTTGAAATATCAGTCTTTACATGGTGCAGGTAAAGATTAGACTCCAACAAACAGAGGGAGTGATCCACATATTAACTATACTCGTGTAATGTTACATTGGAACCATCTCCTCAAGGCCATATTTCAATTTATATAGATCTTTACATTATAAATCGGGCTATTAACAAGCCAATTGAACACAGAAAGAACACATTACAAATCGTAACATATTTCCATGGATAAAAGTTAGATCTAGTTCTAATGCAACTAAATTTCAAATAGAGGAGCTAAATTTGGTACACGAGGGACTATTTTGGTAAATGGATCCTCTTTTCTTTGTTTACGACTGGTGGTGAAAACTAAGTGTGATGTTGACAAACAAGCATTTCCCGAAGTATCCTCGAACTGATATTCAAACTGCCAAGTAAGTAATGTCCTCCAAATTTAAATAATTGAAGTAGTTTATGAATTCTTTGACTCTAGTGCAAGAACGTAAGTGAAGGAACTTGATGTGTGGTGCATGAACCCTTCAGAGTGTGGAAATTCTATAACTTATAATAAACTGGTGCAAGAATCCTCATGAGTGCAGGAATCCCACTTGGTGTAGGAATCTGATGCATAGTATAACAAGGTGAGTGTAGGTTCAAGGCCTGTAGGCATATACACAAAAGGGTAATCAACTAATTTTAAACCTGCAAACACATGAACTATTATTTAAGATGCTTTTAATGTTTAAATCTTGTTAAAACAAGGTAGTGATGGAAAATAGTAAATACTTTGTTGTCTTGAAGAATTCACAAAACCACGAAAATAACCATTCAAACTAAACAAAAGCATGAGGGATTTCCGAGTAAAAAGTGATATAAAGCAAGAAAAAACAGAGGCCTGACAGTAGCTAACACGCATGTAAAGAAAAAGAGATGGAAATGAAATGAACATGATTTTGTAATGGAGGGAAAGTGTAGGTTTTAAACCTGTACAAAAATTACTAGCAAACAAATTCTTAAAAAATATAAAAAATATACAATGGCGAGAACATAGAAAATATACAAAGAGATTTTCTCTTGGAAACCAAAACTGGGAAAACCAAATTCATTTCTCATTATATTCCTTTCAATTTTACAATACATTATATATATGTCAAAGAATTTATAAACCCCAATCCGTTAACCCTGGATTAGAGCATAACCATATTTCCCTTGACTGAATCTAAAAAATACATGGGAAAAATCATCATGCCCAAAACCATGCGCAAAAACCATGTGCAAAACCATGGATAGGTCCGCCCACCATCCTTGGGTCTGCCCAACTGTTATTGGATCCACATAAAGAAATATTTCTTGGGGAACTACCTCAGACCTTGTGCAGGGATGTTGTTTGATGCAATTTATTTTTTGCGTAATTATAATTTGCTTGCAAATGAAATAAAAGATAATTACTTGATCCAAACATCTAAGGAGAATTAAACCCTCATAGTGTAGATTTCATATTTTATAATATGTTTTAGTATATATGTTGTGATGAGTTGTCCAGTAGAATATCCACAGTAGTTTACAAATCATTCTTAGGCTAAACCAATTGCTTGATGAATTAGTCTACCTTTAAGTAAACCAAATGTTCCAACTAAATCACCTTTAATAGCAATGGATTAAGTCTCACTGTGATCACCTTGGCGATGATTTTGTATAAAATTTTATAGAGATAAATTGGTATGGAATCACTAAAGTTATTAGTCAAACCAACCTTCAATATGAGGGAGATGAATTTGGAATTATAACTACCAAGGCATACATCTACAATGGCATACCTGCTCCACTACTTGAAGGAAATGTTCCCCCACAACCTCAAATAAATGTACCAAAAATTCCATAGTCCAACAATCCACCCTAAGAGAGGGAATAACACCTAATAATTCCTTTTCCATAATAGGTTGAAATAGTTCATTGTCTCCTCCTCATCAACTAACCTTATGGTCAGGGCTAAAGGCAAGAGCATATTCCCTGTATTTTCATGATTTTGTGCCTTAAATAATGTTCCAAAGTGGTTGGCTCGCAACCTTTTCAAACCACCAAAACCCTTGATATTAGGCCCCTCTTCATAATTTAGGTCCCAAATAGTGTTAAATTTAGGTGATTCATGAAATTAAAAAAAAATGGAGCTTTGATCCCCGACCATGAGCCATAATGCTTGGCTTTTCAGTCTCTAGTCTCTCTCTTGGTCCATGAGTAGTTTTAATCGTTTTTGTTCCAATCCACACAAATAATCTAATAATTCCCATGGTATAGTGTTCACTCCATGCTCTTTGTATTTCACTACAAGCTCCACCTTTATCTCACGTAAGCATGATATCTCCACTCCTTTTTCCCTTACCCAAGTGAACAACTTCTCCTTGATTATCTTAAGGCCAATAGTGAAATGGGCACATGCAAGGGTCTTTGAGTTTGGTTAGTAGTGTGGTCATTTGTCCTTAATGAGTGCCTAAAATTCGTGCTCCTCACTCCAATGTGAATTATATTTGAAAGGAACACCTAGTTTCCACCCACTATAACCCAATTCCAAAATACATAGGATAATGGTTAGACATGCAAAACCTTTTGGTCTAAGACTGAAATTGATCAATTTTGTGTAATAGACCATAATGTGCTAGAAAGAAATCCAAGTGCTTCGAAACAACATTGTCCCTAGTACAATTTTTATTCCAAGTAGGCTCGATTTCCACTAGATGCAAATCTATCCAATGATTGTGTTAAAATTGATCAACAAAAAATATAGAAACCAATCCCCATAGGCATGTGCTCCCCATATCTCCCCCAAGTTGATGGTAAAATTTAAAAACCATAAATAATGAGATTTTATACCTATAGATAGTTAATGTTGAGTATGAAATTCCAATATTTCTTGTTGTAGTGATATTGTTAGGTAAACTTGACTCAATGGAAGAGTTAAAGTTGCTCGGTCAAAAGTGGTTGTTTTGGTTACATGGTTTTGTGCCTGTGGATTGCATGTAATAAAGCCTTTAAAAGGCTTGGGAAGACTTCATTGTAATCTTCCAATAATGTGAGTGATGAAGGCTCACTTCGATAGGTCTTGGTCAAGGGACTAGTAGAATATTCTATTAGCTAGTTTTTTTTAATAATTGCAACTTAGGGTTTTTCTGGGATAAACATTGCATTTACAAACTTGTAACAACCCTGGTTAAAAATTCATGTAAAATATATAAATACCATGGATGATGGGACACATATTCCAAGATGAATGATGGGAGAAACATCCTAGTAGGTGTTTATTCACTTTATTATGGCGAAGGGAATTGGTAAAGGAAATGGCTAAGGTTTTGGAAAGACATGAGGCATTAATTGGGATTTATTTATGAATATAATGGAAATTAGAGAAAAAGGAGGTGAAAGGTCACAGGTTGCATGCGAGGAGGAAAATGAAGGAAAATAATGGAAAATGAAGAAAATAGATGCCTCATTCATAAAAAGGCTTCGGAGGATCAATTGGTAAGCTTTTGATAGGTTTTGGTGGAGCTCTATTCTATTCTCTCTCTCATACTCTTGGATACTTAGAGTTTTCTTGGAGCACTCTTGGAGGGTGTGGAATACTTGGATTTTTGGAGCAATAAAGGCAAAGGAAGAGCAGGAAAGCGTAAGAGGGCATCAGGATCAACAACTACAATAATTTTTCTTGCAGGTACCTAGTTGCATGTATGTGGTGAGCTCTAGTATTGTAGCAATAATGCTACAACTCTTGAGGCTTCCTGTCTCTCATTTTATCAACCTGGTTGTTCATACAAACTTGGAAGCGACGGTGCTATATGCACAAGTAC
>APFE031169212.1:0-32596 GCA_000404065.3 Pinus taeda | reverse complement strand
TCCAGATGTGGGCTTGTATGGCATCTTTGAGACCACTGATAAATCATTCCAAGTAGAATTCATCTGCTAGACCTCCTGTGCGGAAGGCTAATGCTTCAAAGGTTTTAATATATTCTTGTATTGTGCCTATCTGTTTGAGCTTAGTAATATGACCCAAAAAGTTAGATTCATGATCAAAGCGATGAGAAACGACTTTTGAGAATATCTGCCAAGTCATTGGCCTTGCATAGCATCGTTGATGCCATTGCCACCATTACCATCTTTCTTGGTCCAAGTAAAGGCTTCCCACACTTAGCTTAGTCTCATCATCTCTGATGTGATTCAATGTGAAATATTGCTCCATTTGTGATAGCCATATGGCCGGATGGAGCCATCAAATTTATACATGTCCAACTTAGGTGGTTGAGGGTGGGACTGTTGGTGGTTTCCATAGAAGTGAAGAGAATGGCTAGATTCACCATCATGGTTTTCATTAAAAGCATATGCCTTCAATTGTAACCCCGACTTGCCCTTTGTGATTGCGTCACTTAAGGAATGGATTTGCTTCATTAATTCATCCAACTTTTTTTCAAGGGTGTCTATCTTCTCATTGGCCATAGCTTGAGCTCTGGTTTGTACCATGCACAGATCCGGTGCACTTGTCGTTACTGGAAAAAAAAAATTGGGACCACCCGAAAATTTGGAGTTGACAAATGAATGGTACCACCTTGCTCAGCCCGTCGTCCTGATTTTTTTATTTTTTTTTACTCCGAACAGAGTTTTACTCCTCGCTTAGGAATAATGTAGTAGTCAATTCTCAAAAAAGTTAATCGTGACCAATGTCATGCGAGAATCACCCCAACGTATAGGAGCCACAAGCCTCCCTGCACAAATAGTCAGATCTATCTGTGAAACCTCAACTGTTGAGTGTGAATAGGAATGTGGCAGCGATCGAACCCCCACTGCTAGATCTGAATGGCGGATCTAATTGTTGCTGCTGCAACAGAACCCAACCTGCTACATTTGATCTGGCAAAGAAGATGATGGGTGATCTGTAGAGAGACAAGGGAACTATGGTCTCAAGAAGTGTCAGGTGCTACAAATCACAATATACATAAGGGTCCAACAGTAGTACTCGGCCCAATCTTTCAGGGCACTAACTAAGGAGGATTGACCATACCCTTCGCCGTACTACTCGACTACCCTATCGTACGTGCGAGTAGTCTCCTCGAGTTCTATTCTCAGTGTACTGTAGCAGCAAGATAGCCAGCGGTTTATCTACGACAAGATTTTAGGTGAGTGTAGGGGGGCATTCGATATACCCAGAGGGTACGTGGAAGACAGTCCGTGCGTGGTTCTGTCTAATGCGCTACTACTCGAAGGGGTACCCATAGGGGTTACAAGGGAGTCCAACAAGTGTGACCACCTCTTGTATTTCTTGCATGCATGCCTCCCCAAATCCACAGGTTTATGCGCTCAATGACAGATCCCGTGGTTTAAAGACGTCGGAACATGTCTCTAGCCAAAAAAAAATTCCGCTAAAAATGGAGATCCCACCGGCCTTGGAAAGTGCTCTAATACAACTTGTTATGCTCTTGATCTACGAGAAGATACTAGAATACCAAATATGCAAAGAAATATAACCCAGAACACAAAAAAAAGAGAAATAATAGCATGTATTTTATTATTCAGAAAGGAAAGCAATGTTCACTTGCCTCTTCAGGGGGCAACCTCCAATAGAGTAGGGCTCGATTACAAAATAAGACATGACGCTCCTCAATGGGGAGTCTCTATCCTTTATATAGGATTCATACATGCAATACCATGGGTCAGTACCATGGTTCTTATTAATACCATCTATCTAATACCATGGCCCATTTGCAACTAACTGTGGGTCCCTTCTTTAAATGCGGGTCAACCACTTACAATTATTAATATGGGCTTTATTGACTCTTTAACTAACTATAACTATGACTCGACCCTAATACATAAATAAGGGGGTTAGGGTTGGACCCTAACATAAGTCAAACTTAGAAGATTGCTCAATTCGATTTAATTTTGGGAAGTTGCACCATATTTATTGCTAGAAAATGATCATCTTTGAAAAATAAGGAGTAACAGTGATATGAAAGTTGTTTTTGAAGTGGTATTAGGTAAATCCTTTATTTAAAAGTCTTTGAAAGCTAAAAAGCTTGTTTTTAAAATGTAATCGCTATTTTTCAGACCCCTCTTAAAACTATAAATTATAAAATCGTCCTGCATATTTAGTTATAAGTGGTTCTTTATAGGAGTTATTGATTAATTCAATGTTTTTTTAACCTCAAGTGTCACAAGGGTTTCTGTTTCTCTATTGGAGTCGTAAGTATATTTTTTTAGAGTAATAAAGTGTTTTTTTTTTAGGGGGGAGCACAGATTTTTTGAAGTAGGTATGATCAATATTAACAATTTTATGATATGCTTAAATTTCTCAAATTGATTGGAAAGAATTACTTGGAATGGAAATAGAAAATGGAACAATTCCTTTCAAATCATGATATTTGAGACTTAGCCATAGGAGAAATTCAAAAACTAGATGCCATTACTAATTATTGCCAAAAGAAACACAAAAATATAGTATTATATTTTAGTTTGACTCTTGAGGTTAACATTCTTGTCACATTAGAGTTCTTAAAACTGCTATTGAGGTATGGCATATATTAAACATTATAAAATAAACATTGATGGACGAAAAACATGGGTTACTCTAGAAAGGTAAAAGCAGTACCAAATTTATGAAAATATGTATCCCACACATTGGCTCCTCTCATATCTTCTATTGCACCCTAGTAATACAAAACAACATACCATTTAATAATGCTTCAGACTCACACTTGTCATCAAGGTAGAGTTGCAAAAAATGATTTAAACTTGAAATGTTGAGAAGGCCATGCCAAATACAAATTTAGGGGGAAAACTCCTCTTGTTGAAATCCAATATCAAGTTTGGACAACTTTGGGCTTCCAATATTTGCAGCTTAGTTAACAAAAGAACGTTTTCTACTATGTATAACAGGGAAGTGCTCATCTTTGGCGTATGCAATCTAATAATATTGCGGTGAAGCAAATTTATTGAATGGATTCCGAAATCAAATCATGACACAATTTTTATTAAGGGTGTGGACATTCTTAGAGATCGAGCTTGACACCCGTTGTGGTAGCGCTTTTAGGGATTCTAGGTGCCGAGGCCATGGCCACACCCCAATTGAGCTCAGCCTCATCCATTGTCAGGAAGGTTGTGATCCATGTTGTGATCTATTTGATGATTGGAATTGGGATTTATTCTGGTGGTCTTCAACTTTATCCACATTTATCGACATTCTGCTTAGCGGTGATTCGTAAAAAATAGTCGAAGAAAGTCACATGTCCCTCATCGGGAGTCTTTTTCTAGGAGCTTCTCTTTACTAATAGTGATGTTGGCATTATGACACAGATTTCGCACTATGACACAAGTGTTGTCCTTGATGGAAACTCACTCAAATGACAGATCACAGTTCAAACTCATAGAATGAAGAAAGAGAGGTATACGCAGGTTCCTCATTTATCAAGCCCCGTGTACACGTAGGATCGCAGACCAAAAGGAGCGTATAATGTACACACGCACTTTCACGGAAGGAAAGGTGTGTACATGTTGGAAAACTTAGTTTTGGTTCGTGGTATTTGGTCCATGGTATTTTGATCCATGGTATTGGTCCAAGGTATCTTGTTCGAAGTGTTGACCCCAGGTATTTGGTCCAAGGTATTGGTTCTAAGTGGTTATGGTCCATGGTATTGAGCAAGGCCTAAGACTATAAAAGGAGGAGAAGATCATTAGGCAAAAGCACTCAAGTATTGAATATGTGATAAAGAGCAAGATCCAGAATACAAGTTATTGGGTTATGGTGCATAGCTGGATCTGAATCAAGAATGAACCTTAGCGCTTGATGAAGGATAAGATCTAATGATGGGTCAAGATCTTAAGGCTTGAAGTGAAGTATCTTTGTGTGGTTTTGATCTTTTATCTGAATAACTGGTGCATGTTGTAATATGTAAATATGATGATCTAGGTATAATTGATGTCTGGAATTGTTGTAAAGTTTAAATCATCATTTACAGATCTGTACACAGGTTCATTTTAGAAAAGGCGCATACACACGTTGATTCTGCATATCAAAGCAATGTATACATCTTAAATTTGATTTGCAGATCTGTACGCAGGTTCGCCTTGAGAAAAGTGCATATGCACACAGGTTCGAAACATTGAAGTATCGTAAATATGCTTTAGCTACTTCTGTTTGCTGTTGCAGTGTTCTGGGTTCTAGCTTGGGTTTTTCTTACTGTATTCTGGTTATAGCATTCTGAAAAGTGATTGATTGATTCAGTTGAGGTTGGTGCAAAGG
Organism: Pinus taeda; assembly: GCA_000404065.3. NCBI lineage: Eukaryota > Viridiplantae > Streptophyta > Pinopsida > Pinales > Pinaceae > Pinus > Pinus taeda. Next base: position 28,203 of record APFE031169212.1, on the reverse strand, counting down.
AGATTGGTTGACGTAGATATATTTGATGTTTGAATGATGTTATTTATGGATCCAGTCTGAAAATTTATGAAACGTGGTCCCTGGAAGAAAAGAGAAGGTTGTAGCCTTTTGTAGGTTGGCACCTACGCACTAGTAAACATATCAGCTAATACAAGAGCTAGGGGGTTGTAGCTCCCTTCCAGGAGAAGCTGGAGAATGAGAGAAGGTTGTAGCCTTCTGCAGGTAGAAGCCTACGTACTGGTATAAGATTGCACCAATACAAAAATTGTAAAATTAAGTTTCTTATTAAAAAGAAGATATAGACGATTGCAGCAAGTGGTTTTCACCCACATTGGGTTTCCACCTTATATCTTGTGTTCATGTGTGCAATTGTTTGTTTTGTTTTTACTGCAATTGGTTCCTGTTTATATGGTTTTGATGCACTGATTAAAGATCAACATATGATGAATTAACTGAATCATAAGTTTGCAAGATGTACGCTAGTTGCCTTAAATACAGTTGCGTATACACGCAAGTTCCATTAACTGAAGTAGCATATATGAATCTGATTATGGAAATGAAATATTATTGACTTGCTAATACTGATTCACCCCTCCTCTCAGTATTATTTCCAACAAGTGAAACCTAATTCAAACTCATTAAGTTCTCCAAACAATAAATCTCCCACTAGCAGCCTTGCACTTCTGAAAAAAATTATGAGCTATACAGAGGAGGATGGCATCCAAGGATCGATTACTCACTGCAAGCAGTCTCATTCGACTGATCGAAATAATGTGATCGACACCTCCAAATATCTGGAACGATCAAATTCAAATCCAGAAGGATAGGTCAGTTGTCATAGGTAAATAAATATAATATTTTTATAATTGATTTAAAATTTGAAAATTTTAATAATGAAATATTTATATATATATTATATATATTTTTTTTTTACTTTAAATAAAATTGCGAGTTTTGACAGATTTTGGTAAAAATATAAATTTGAATTTTTTATTTATTCTATAAATTTTAGATTAAAAAAATTATTCTAGTTATATAGATTATAGTTTGAATGCGTTACAAAAAATAGTGTAAAAAATAAAAATAAAAATCTTATTTAACTATGAGATAAGAATTGTTAAATATATCAAAATAAAAATGTTCGGATTATGCATTAAAAAATGTAATGCAAAATTATATTTATATTTTAATATATCAAAATATAGCTGAATACAAAATATTATATATATTTGTGTCTGTGTATTAGGTATTTGGTGGAATTTAATGATTATTTATAATATTTTAAATTTTGAATATAATTTAAAAATATTTATATAAGTAAAAGGTGTTTTTAATAGAAGAGAATAAGTTTTTTTTTTTTTTTTTTTTACCATTAAATTCAACATGAATAAAAGCCTACTAATATGATAAAGTAAATATTTATTTAAAGCAAACTATCCAGCATAAAATTTACTTTGTTATATATATATAATATATATATATATATATATAACCTAATTTCAGTAATGAATTAATCGATATTAATAAATTGTAAACCATGACCATTACATTTTCCCTTTTTGTTAACGAACGAAATTATAATATATTTTATCTAATTAAACAAAAAAAACAAATATTTCAATCTCAGAATCTCAATTTCAACATAGATATGATATGTTTTACTAACTACTTCTAGAAAACACACATAAGTATGATATTGTTCTCGATTAATATATGGGGTTGGCCTTGCAAACATTGTTCATCCCAACCAATGAGATCCATCCATTAGTTCATAATGGGTTGTCGGGATGATTTTCCCAAATCTTCTATTCCTTTGGTGTACCCTTGCACCTTTAGGGACAATTGCTAGTTTTATGCTCTTATTTTACTATTTTGGTTGATAATGATGGACTTCAATATTTGTTTCTTTGTTAAAATTTTCTCTTATACTTTGATGCAATTCTATTCTATTGCAGTTAAGGCCTTCTATCACAAAATCCTTCCTTCCGTCCCGCAAACTTCTCATAGAGGTTGGCATATCTTTTCTTCTTGTTCCTATGTTTTCCTCCATTTTTTTCAACATCTTTCTCCAAAACACGCCCTTGCAAAACCCTTCTTTCTATTCCAATTTGATTTTGAAAGCTTTCAATAACTTTGCCCTTGTCTCTAACGACATCCATAAAGACATCAAAATTCTTACTTCTAGATTATGCCTTGCTTGTAAACCCTTCAAAAGCCCTGATTTTGTTATATTCCCTCCTAAATCCTTGCAAAACCTTACTCTTGTCTCCAACCCCCCTCAAACCATTCTGCAACCCTACCCACCACATTAACAACGCACTTAAACCCCTCCAAAGCCCTTCCCCCCACCCTAAACTATGCAATATCACTCTCTGAATCATCCATGGTTCCTAATCCATCCTTATGTTGAACACACCCTATATATGCTTCTGAAAGATTACAAAATTCCTTAAACAATAAATCTTGGGTTTCATCTAATTGGCTGAATACCAAGCACTCATTACTTTTATTCTTCATGATTTTTTCTTCTTCTGAGGATTTGTCACCATGATTCTAAAATTGATATGCGTTGTTTTCAATGGAAGAGGAATGAAATCTTATGGGTTGGCACCTTGAATGAAATGTTGATGCCTCTCTACATGCGCAAGCAAAAAAAAAATAAATAAATAAAAAATAAATAAATTTTGTCTTAGAGTACAATACTGGAGAACTAAGAATAGATTAAAACTATTGCTTATATTTTGTCTGATGTTTCTTCTTTGCCCTCCTGGGAAGTGTATTGCCATAAGGATAAGGATAAGCACACCCTGTGTTGAGGGCCAAAGAATACTATGGGAAAAACCATTAGTTGTCAAAATCTAGAGTTCGATAATGTTTAATTATTAATTTTATTTTACTTTCATGCAATTTTACCAAGTCAAAATGTTTAACATAGTAGGGCATGACAAAATAGGACAAGACAAGGCAAGGCATTATGACATCTCTTCCATACTGGGTTGGAGAGCGCCTCTTTGTGCAATAACCATCTCCATGCAACTTGACAATAAGATATATAAACAAAATTTCAAGTACACTGGCATCTTAGGGTAATTGGTCCATACTTGATATTCAAAGAAAACACCATGGTTGACTAAAGAGCAGTTTCATAGTGCTAGCAAAGAATCATGTAGTGTTCCCCAAAACCAAGGTCTATGCATGAAGATTTGGTTTATAGACAAGTCGACCTCAAAAATGAAGGAAAGTAAACTCCTTGACAAATTTTGGGCAGCGTTAATTATCCAATTAGTCATTTTTTACTTGTTATATTCCCATTGCTTGGACAAAGTTTCTAGGGAAATTCTACTAAAATAATCTAAATATGTTTATTAAGATGATTTTTGGCAATAATCACATCAGAATCCATTTGTCTTGATGATGAACCACATTGGTTGGTTCCAAACACGTCGACAAATGGATTATGATGTGATTATTGCCGAACATCATCTTAATAAATTTGATATGGATCGCAAAAGCCTAAATTCAATAATCTAAATATGTTTTCTATATCGAGAACAACTTGTTCTACAATAGTGATTTAAAACTTCTACACTAATTCCATAAATTTATCTCTCTTTTTTAACGGGAATGAATTTTTTTTTGAAGAATTGGTAACTTACACTAAATATAACTTTTTCATAAATGCCACACATAAGTCACTTACAACATAATTGTTTACAAAACCACTCAAGCTAAGGTCTTTTGGTGACTCCATAAATTAATTTTATTGTATATTTTTGGCATAATTCCCTCGTTCAATTTTCCCTAATATTATTATATTATTTATTTTAACTTATAAAAAATACCTAATTAAATAAAATAAAATAAATAAAAAAATTAAAAAACCAAATCTATTTAAAAAAATTAATCATAAACATAAAATTGGTTATTAATATGATGATCATAATAATAAATAAATAAAAATCTATTTAAAAAATAATAATAGATAATAATAAATAATTTATTTTTAGAAACATTTTTAGGAAAAAATTGGTTAGATTTAAAACTGCCTTTCCAACCAACTATGTAGTTCATGATAATAATAATAAATAAATAAATTGTAAAAAAAAAAAATATTAATAATAAATAATCCCGTTATTATATCATTAGCTGATTGCAAAATGATTAATCACTGGATATTTCCCTCCCTTACATACATAATTTCATACCTATAGCTTATGTATCTATTTGACGATATCCTGAATTATTTTCTGGAAAAAAGAAGAGGGTTCAATTAAAATGTCTGGAGGTCTTATCATTTGCAGGTGAGGTTGCAGCGTTTTGTTTTGACTTTACTCATTTTTTTAAAGGTTAGAATCAAGAGATATAACAGATTTTGGGAATCCGTCTTTTGATTTGCTCCATTTACCTCTTTTTTTGAATTTGTCAACAACTTTTCAATTTATTTTTGAAATTTCATTTTAACCGAGTCATCATCACTGCAAGTGCTTCAGCTTGCTTCCAGACTGCAGCCTGTTGGACTGGTTACTAGACCTTCTTTGCCTAGGTCCACCTGCCAGAATAAAGCTCTTATGTCTGTCCAGGGTCTATGTTATTTTCTTTGAAGGAATCATATGGTTACATTTTGTATGAATGGCACTGCCTTTTGATTTGTTGGGAATTTCAGATCTGCATCAGATAGCCAACAGGATTATAATATTATTCCATTTATTTCTTGATGGCTCTTGTTAATTTGGATTCAATGGAATTGGACATTTGTATGTCTTAGTTATTACAATTGACATTAGTCTGCTTTGATGGCTCTTGTTACAGTTAATCTGGATTCAATGGAATTGGACATTTGTATGTCTCAGTTATCGTAGTACCGAGCTTGATCGCAATTGACATTAATCTGCTTTGAGCTTTGGATGCCACTCTGCATTCTTTAACCACATTGGAAACAGAATTTTGTGAATGGGGAGCAGAGCGTAGGCCTCTGCATCAAATCCTAATTTACAAATAAATTAGTTATCGTGATTGCTGGTACTTTTTCTTTATCTTTCGTAAATGGTTTCTGCATTCTCTCTCTCTTCAATTTCCTTACAGCCATCTTTATTTGCAGCTACACTGCAGTTGATGTCTATTATTATATGTCCAATTTTCTCGTCCATTCTCTCTCTCTTCAATTTCCTTACAGCCATCTTTATTTGCAGCTACACTGTAGTTGATGTCTATTATTATATGTCCAATTTTCTCGTCCAGTTCTCTTCCTTTAACACTTGAGAACCCCTGAATTATATTGTGGAATTAAGACATGGATGGGAATGTTACAACATGCAGCAACTCTTATAAATTTGGAAATCCAATGACCTGTGAATAATAATAACAATATTGATATGATCGGCTAGGCTATTCTCTATGGTGAAAGTTTACCATCTTTTATTTAGATTTTATTTTCAGATTATTTTGTATAATTTTAAGTGAAAAAAGAATTTACTTTTTATAATTAAGGGAATTGGTAACTGGATTCGTTTGTGGGTAGATTTTTAGTTTTAGTTTTTTTGGTTGTAAATTAAAAAATCCATTGATGGATTAGAAAACAGGGTATATCAGTAGAGCTTCTTACCGCTTTCTGTAACCAGGGAACCCAGACCAGCCGCTGAAAAAAGAGTTTCTTAGAACCAAAATTGACATCTTGACATCCTAAGTAAGAGGACTAACACTAGAGATATAGCTGGCATGGCTGTCATGAATAGCGAGATATAGCTGGCATGGCTGTCATGAATAGCCCAGCAAGTCCAAAAACACAAAATATCTACTTGGTCCTTATAAAGAACTAAGCCAACATGTATCCAAAAAAGGTAAGCAAACCATATAATAAGATGTTATATAATAAGCTTAACATCATAGTTATTATCGTCAATTGAATTGCAAATTTACAAACCTTAAACTTCATAATTTACATAACAGTTTGGCAATAAAATTACATACAAGTTAATTGAGGAAAGTCCAATCTCAAAATTCATATATAACAATTCATAATAGGAGAATTATCAGTTAAACTGCCCCAGAAACTTTGAAAGAACCCATATTGTTATCCATGATTTTGGAAATGATACTCCCTTAAAATTGGTATTTGAGTTTTTTTCTTTCTTTCTTTTTTTGGTGGTTTATTGCTGAACATAAATGCTACTGTTGTATGATACAACATATGTGATTTGAATCGCTCTCTTCTGAATCATAAAGTCATATTTAAAAAGTTTCAGATTTACTCTTTAGTATGATATGGGAGCATACACTGTTTGTAATTTTGATAGTTTATCTGGAAAATATATTAATATATTATATAAATCAATGGTTTTTTGATTTGAAAAAAAAATGACATATTTTTATCTGAAAAAAATGATTTAGGAAATGAAATGATGAATAAATGGAAAATCACTGTGCTCCACAGACGATTAAATTGAAAATCATTGTGCTCCAAAGAAGATAGAAAAAACATGCTTCTGGAAATGAAATCAGAAGTAAATTGAAAATGGCAATAGCAAATGTATGAGCAAGTTGAAACCATAAAATCTGTGAAAGTCCCAACAGGCCTATGCATGGTTCGGCCATTTCCAACCGGATTTATTTAGTAGATTCGTGGTGAATAATCTTTGCCCGTTCAATTGCCTATTTCATCAAAGAGGGCCTCAGAAAAGAGAAAGGAATATTCATGAAAGTGAGTGAAGAACCATTTTGGTGATTTCATCTAACAGTCTCAGAAGAGAGTAAAATATATTCATGGAAGTTGGTGAACTTTCATTTTAGTAATGGCGGCAAACTCAACAGCGGTACTGCAAGCTATCTTATCAACTAATGAGTGCCGCCTTCGCCAATGCTAAAACAGTTGCCCCCTAAAGATAACAAACAGAATCGAAAGACAGAGGACGCCTTGACAGATTAAGTTAATAAGTGTCTACATTCGATCCGTTTTTCCAAATTTGTTTTCAATTTCTGCAGGAATTTATTGATGTACGTTTTTGTTTTTAGGGGAGAAGTTGGAAATATGATTTTATTTTTATTTTTATAAGTTTGGTGGGCTATATTTTCATTTTATCATGTCTAATATATTATTTTGATAGTGAATTGAAACAGTAACTTCACATTACAGAATACTTTAATAGAATAGTGACTTCATATCAAAAGCTGCAATCAACCATTCTGTCTATTTTTTATCTTTGTTTCCAATCCTTTCCCTGTTGTCTTCTGCTTTCTCTTCCAGATTTTAGAAATAGATGATGTCAGGTTATGTTCTTTCTGTTAACTTGTCTTTATATACCACGGGGATTCATTTTGCTCTCTTGTTTTTGGTTTTAAATTATTTAACTTGCTCGAGATCCGTAAAAGATGATTTCGGCTACGAGTGTAGATTGCGAAATTCATGAGCTTTTTTGGCTTATTTAGGCCTTTAAATGTTAATTAGGGTTTCTAATTGTGCTCCGTGATTACACAGGTTGTGTATTGGGTTAATTTCGTTTAAAAATGCAGATATTCGTGAAGACCTTGACCGGTAAGACCATAACCTTTGACGTGGAGAGCTCTGCTACCATATTCAAGACATTATCTTTTAATATGTTGTTCATGAACCTGCTTCTGCATTCATTCAGCTACCATAGGACGTTATTTTCAATCATAGACAACCATATGCAATCCTTTCTGTTTGTGCCTTGATCATATCTCAGATCTTTATGATTGAAAATAATTTAGTCTGTTCTAACTTTTATCTGCCTTCATGTTTCTATGCCTCTGCCTATGTTTGAGACTTGAGTCAGTTGTCACATAAACATTTAGTTGAGCAGTCAGTCGTAAATTAATTTTTCCAGCTTGGTATGGATACAAGTTTTCGAAGGCTTCAAAATATATCATTACAAATGCATAATTATTTAATTTTCAAATCCATTGCAAAATGTACATGATTTTTAGATTAGTCTTGAAAATATACATTAAATTCCAAAATTTCCTTGCCGATGTCTAGTTGTTTTGATATTGCATGTTTATGCAAATTTTATTCAATGACAAGCTAGGACATGCTAGCAATAGTGATTTAGAGCAAGGAAGCATGTGTCCAGACAATATACGAATAATACAAATGCAGTAAAAAATTAAAATTCTCTTGTTTATTTAAGCATCTTGATGCAATCTATGAACTTGATGATTAGTATGTTAGAATTACTGCTAGAGTGTAAATTGCGAAATTCATGATCTTTTTTGGCTTATTTAGGCCTTTAAATGTTAATCAGGGTTTCTAATTATGCTCCGTGATTACACAGGTTGTGTATTGGGTTGATTTCGTTTAAAGATGCAGATATTCGTGAAGACCTTGACCGGACCGGTAAGACCATAACCCTTGACGTGGAGAGCTCTGCTACCATATTCAAGACATTATCTTTTAATATGTGGTTCATGAACCTGCTTCTGCATTCTTTCAACTACCATAGGACGTTATTTTCAATCATAGACAACCATATGCAGTCCTTTTTGTTTGTGCCTTGATCATATCTCAGATCTTTATGATTGAAAATAATTTAGTCTCTTCTAACTTTTATCTGTCTTCATACATGTTTCTATGCCTCTGCCTATGTTTGAGACTTGAGTCAGTTGTCTCATAAACATTTAGTTGAGCAGTCAGTCGTAAATTAATTTTTCCAGCTTGGTATGGATACAAGTTTTCAAAGGCTTCAGAATATATCATTACACATGCATAATTATTTAATTTTCAAATCCATTGCAAAATGTACATGATTTTTGGATTAGTCTTGAAAATATACATTAAATTCCAAAATTTCCTTGCCGTTGTTTAGTTGTTTTGATATTGCATGTTTATGCAAATTTTATTCAATGACAAGCTAGGACATGCTAGCAATAGTGATTTAGAGCAAGGAAGCATGTGTCCAGACAATATATGAATAATACAAATGCAGTAAAAAAATAAAATCCTCTTGTTTATTTAAGCACCTTGATGCAATCTATGAACTTGATGATTAGTATGTTAGAATTACTGTCATACCTGCCATATTCAACATGCTATATTTCGATATGTGGTTAGAGAATTTGCCCCTGTATTCTTTCAACTATCATAGAAGTTAGAACCTTATATCATAGTGAGCTATATGCAATTTTTTTTCATTTTGTGGCTTGATCATCACTGAGATCCTCATGTTTGAAAATAACGTTTAGTCTGTTTTAACTTTTAACTTCTGTATGTCTTCATGTTTCCATGCTTTTGCCTATTTTTGCGTCAGTTGTCTCATAAACATTTTACCTTGTTAATTGAGCAGTGATTTGTAATTCATATGTTCCAGTTTAGTATGGACTACAAGTTTTCAAGGCCCTAGAAATATCATTACAAATGCAAAATTATTCAATTTTCCAATCCATTATAAGACGTATATGGTTTATAAATTATTTTCTTGAAAATATACATTAGATTTCAAGAAATTCATTGCATGTTATTAGTTTTTGTTTTTGTTGGTATTGCATGTTCGCACAAATTTTATTCAATGACAACGCTACGGCATGTTGGCAATAGTGAATTGGAACACGGAAGCATGTGTCCAGACAGTGTTCTTGCTTGCAATAAACCTGGATTGGCGGGAAATATTAAGAAAAGAAGTTAACAGTATTTGTGGCACCGGCATACCAGATGCAGAGATGCTTGGCAAGATGAAATCAGTATGTATTCCATCACTTTTCTCATTCGATTTGTTGATTATTTCTCATTTAAGGTAGCATAGTGATTGTTGTCTGTTCTTTTTTTCCTGGCTGGCAAATGACTATGGTGTTAAATGAATCTCTACGGCTATACCCGCCTGCGCATTCGATAATAAGAGAACCATGCAAAGAGATGAAGCTCAGCCCGTTTTCACTTCCAAAAGGCGCACTCCTGAGTTTCTCAATTTTGGGAGTGCATCACAGTGAGAAGTATTGGGGCCAAATGCAAACATGTTTAAGCCCGAAAGATTTGCATATGGTCCTTCAAAGGCAACTACTCACCCAAATGCCTTTTTACCATTTTCAATGGTTCCAAGAACATGTATTGGCCAAAATTTTTCCATGTTGGAGGCTAAGACTGCTTTACCCATAATTTTGCAGAGATTCTCATTCAGTGTTTCACCTACATACAAGCATGCTCCCATCGCTATGGTTATCGTACAGCCTCAACATGGCATGTAGATCATATTTAAACGTATGAAGTGTAAACATAATGATTCCTTCATGTCGTATCACTAGATGTTTATGTAGAAAACCAATACTCCCACAGACTAACACTAGAGATATAGAGATATAGCTGGCATGGCTGTCATGAATAGCCCAGCAAGTCCAAAAACACAAAATATCTACTTGGTCCTTATAAAGAACTAAACCAACATGTATCCAGAAAAGGAAAGCAAACCATATAATAAGATGTTATATAATAAGCTTAACATCATAGTTATTATCGTCAATTGAATTGCAAATTTACAAACCTTAAACTTCATAATTTACATAACAGTTTGGCAATAAAATTACATACAAGTTAATTGAGGAAAGTCCAATCTCAAAATTCATATATAACAATTCATAATAGGAGAATTATCAGTTAAACTGCCCCAGAAACTTTGAAAGAACCCATATTGTTATCCATGATTTTGGAAATGATACTCCCTTAAAATTGGTATTTGAGTTTTTTTCTTTCTTTCTTTTTTTGGTGGTTTATTGCTGAACATAAATGCTACTGTTGTATGATACAACATATGTGATTTGAATCGCTCTCTTCTGAATCATAAAGTCATATTCAAAAAGTTTCAGATTTACTCTTTAGTATGATATGGGAACATAAACTGTTTGTAATTTTGATAGTTTATCTGGAAAATATATTAATATATTATATAAATCAATGGTTTTTTGATTTGAAAAAAAAATGACATATTTTTATCTGAAAAAAATGATTTAGGAAATGAAATGATGAATAAATGGAAAATCACTGTGCTCCACAGACGATTAAATTGAAAATCATTGTGCTCCAAAGAAGATAGAAAAAACATGCTTCTGGAAATGAAATCAGAAGTAAATTGAAAATGGCAATAGCAAATGTATGAGCAAGTTGAAACCATAAAATCTGTGAAAGTCCCAACAGGCCTATGCATGGTTCGGCCATTTCCAACCGGATTTATTTAGTAGATTCGTGGTGAATAATCTTTGCCCGTTCAATTGCCTATTTCATCAAAGAGGGCCTCAGAAAAGAGAAAGGAATATTCATGAAAGTGAGTGAAGAACCATTTTGGTGATTTCATCCAACAGTCTCAGAAGAGAGTAAAATATATTCATGGAAGTTGGTGAACTTTCATTTTAGTAATGGCGGCAAACTCAACAGCGGTACTGCAAGCTATCTTATCAACTAATGAGTGCCGCCTTCGCCAATGCTAAAACAGTTGCCCCCTAAAGATAACAAACAGAATCGAAAGACAGAGGACGCCTTGACAGATTAAGTTAATAAGTGTCAAAATTCGATCCGTTTTTCCAAATTTGTTTTCAATTTCTGCAGGAATTTATTGATGTACGTTTTTGTTTTTATGGGAGAAGTTGGAAATATGATTTTATTTTTATTTTTATAAGTTTGGTGGGCTATATTCTCATTTTATCATGTCTAATATATTATTTTGATAGTGAATTGAAACAGTAACTTCACATTACAGAATACTTTAACAGAATAGTGACTTCATATCAAACACTGCAATCAACCATTCTATCTATTTTTTATCTTTGTTTCCAATCCTTTCCCTGTTGTCTTCTGCTTTCTCTTCCAGATTTTAGACATAGATGATGTCAGGTTATGTTCTTTCTGTTAACTTGTCTTTGTATACCACGGGGATTCATTTTGCTCTCTTGTTTTTGGTTTTAAATTATTTAACTTGCTCGAGATCCGTAAAAGATGATTTCGGCTACGAGTGTAGATTGCGAAATTCATGAGCTTTTTTGGCTTATTTAGGCCTTTAAATGTTAATTAGGGTTTCTAATTGTGCTCCGTGATTACACAGGTTGTGTATTGGGTTGATTTCGTTTAAAAATGCAGATATTCGTGAAGACCTTGACCGGTAAGACCATAACCTTTGACGTGGAGAGCTCTGCTACCATATTCAAGACATTATCTTTGAGTATGTTGTTCATGAACCTGCTTCTGCATTCATTCAGCTACCATAGGACGTTATTTTCAATCATAGACAACCATATGCAATCCTTTCTGTTTGTGCCTTGATCATATCTCGGATCTTTATGATTGAAAATAATTTAGTCTGTTCTAACTTTTATCTGCCTTCATGTTTCTATGCCTCTGCCTATGTTTGAGACTTGAGTCAGTTGTCACATAAACATTTAGTTGAGCAGTCAGTCTTAAATTAATTTTTCCAGCTTGGTATGGATACAAGTTTTCGAAGGCTTCAAAATATATCATTACAAATGCATAATTATTTAATTTTCAAATCCATTGCAAAATGTACATGATTTTTAGATTAGTCTTGAAAATATACATTAAATTCCAAAATTTCTTTACCGTTGTTTAGTTGTTTTGATATTGCATGTTTATGCAAATTTTATTCAATGACAAGCTAGGACATGCTAGCAATAGTGATTTAGAGCAAGGAAGCATGTGTCTAGACAATATACGAATAATACAAATGCAGTAAAAAATTAAAATTCTCTTGTTTATTTAAGCACCTTGATGCAATCTATGAACTTGATGATTAGTATGTTAGAATTACTGCTAGAGTGTAGATTGCGAAATTCATGATCTTTTTTGGCTTATTTAGGCCTTTAAATGTTAATCAGGGTTTCTAATTATGCTCCGTGATTACACAGGTTGTGTATTGGGTTGATTTCGTTTAAAGATGCAGATATTCGTGAAGACCTTGACCGGACCGGTAAGACCATAACCCTTGACGTGGAGAGCTCTGCTACCATATTCAAGACATTATCTTTTAATATGTGGTTCATGAACCTGCTTCTGCATTCTTTCAGCTACCATAGGACGTTATTTTCAATCATAGACAACCATATGCAGTCCTTTTTGTTTGTGCCTTGATCATATCTCAGATCTTTATGATTGAAAATAATTTAGTCTCTTCTAACTTTTATCTGTCTTCATACATGTTTCTATGCCTCTGCCTATGTTTGAGACTTGAGTCAGTTGTCTCATAAACATTTAGTTGAGCAGTCAGTCGTAAATTAATTTTTCCAGCTTGGTATGGATACAAGTTTTCGAAGGCTTCAGAATATATCATTACACATGCATAATTATTTAATTTTCAAATCCATTGCAAAATGTACATGATTTTTAGATTAGTCTTGAAAATATACATTAAATTCCAAAATTTCCTTGCCGTTTAGTTGTTTTGATATTGCATGTTTATGCAAATTTTATTCAATGACAAGCTAGGACATGCTAGCAATAGTGATTTAGAGCAAGGAAGCATGTGTCCAGACAATATATGAATAATACAAATGCAGTAAAAAAATAAAATTCTCTTGTTTATTTAAGCACCTTGATGCAATCTATGAACTTGATGATTAGTATGTTAGAATTACTGTCATACCTGCCATATTCAACATGCTATATTTCGATATGTGGTTAGAGAATCTGCCCCTGTATTCTTTCAACTATCATAGAAGTTAGAACCTTATATCATAGTGAGCTATATGCAATTTTTTTTCATTTTGTGGCTTGATCATCACTGAGATCCTCATGTTTGAAAATAACGTTTAGTCTATTTTAACTTTTAACTTCTGTCTGTCTTCATGTTTCCATGCTTTTGCCTATTTTTGCGTCAGTTGTCTCATAAACATTTTACCTTGTTAATTGAGTAGTGATTTGTAATTCATATGTTCCAGTTTAGTATGGACTACAAGTTTTCAAGGCCCCAGAAATATCATTACAAATGCAAAATTATTCAATTTTCCAATCCATTATAAGACGTATATGGTTTATAAATTATTTTCTTGAAAATATACATTAGATCTCAAGAAATTCATTGCATGTTATTAGTTTTTGTTTTTGTTGGTATTGCATGTTCGCACAAATTTTATTCAATGACAACGCTACGGCATGTTGGCAATAGTGAATTGGAACACGGAAGCATGTGTCCAGACAGTATTCTTGCTTGCAATAAACCTGGATTGGCGGGAAATATTAAGAAAAGAAGTTAACAGTATTTGTGGCACGGGCATACCAGATGCAGAGATGCTTGGCAGGATGAAATCAGTATGTATTCCATCACTTTTCTCATTCGATTTGTTGATTATTTCTCATTTAAGGTAGCATAGTGACTGTTGTCTGTTCTTTTTTTCCTGGCTGGCAAATGACTATGGTGTTAAACGAATCTCTACGGCTATACCCGCCTGCGCATTCGATAATAAGAGAACCATGCAAAGAGATGAAGCTCAGCCCGTTTTCACTTCCAAAAGGCGCACTCCTGAGTTTCTCAATTTTGGGAGTGCATTACAGTGAGAAGTATTGGGGCCAAATGCAAACATGTTTAAGCCCGAAAGATTTGCAGATGGTCCTTCAAAGGCAACTACTCACCCAAATGCCTTTTTACCATTTTCAATGGTTCCAAGAACATGTATTGGCCAAAATTTTTCCATGTTGGAGGCTAAGACTGCTTTACCTATAATTTTGCAGAGATTCTCAATCAGTGTTTCACCTGCATACAAGCATGCTCCCATCGCTATGGTTATCGTACAACCTCAACATGGCATGTAGATCATATTTAAACGTATGAAATGTAAACATAATGATTCCTTCATGTCGTATCACTAGATGCTTATGTAGCAAACCAATACTCCCACAAACATTTCAAAACAGCGTACCCAAATATAGAGGACATGACCTTTTGCTGTTCCATTTTTTCCCTTTCCATGGTTATTTGATATGTAATTTTTAGTGGTGCTTTTTAAAGTTTATTCAGTTTTAGTGGTGCATTTTTTATTTATTTATTATATTATTATTGTGTGGAAAAGTATATTTTCCATTTAAGATGATTGTTATGCGTGACTTGTCAATGCACTTGTCTTTTTAAAATAAAAATGATGGTAAAGATAAAAATGGTTTTTCATCAAAAATGAAATAGGGAAACAATATAATATTTAATTATTATTTTTTTTCTTTGCTATAGGTTTGTAATTTTTAGTGGTGCTTTTTAAAGTTTATTCAGTTTTAGTGGTGCATTTTTTATTTATTTATTTATTTATTATATTATTATTGTGTGGAAAAGTACATTTTCCATTTAAGATGATTTTTATGGGTGACTTTGTCAATGCACTTGTCTTTTTAAAATAAAAATGATGGTAAAGATAAATATGGTTTTTCATAAAAAATGAAATAGGGAAACAATATAATATTTAATTATTATTTTTCCTTTATTTGAAGGTTGGTTGTTGGGTGCATGTTTCCTTTGTGGCTTGGAATTAGAAGCTTCTTGATATCATGAAAATGCTTTTTCAGATTTGGGTGCATCTTCTACCAGAGTTTTAGAAGTCACTCGTTATGATATTCAAGAGAAGATTATTCATAACTCTTTTGTATTCATTCAATTTTATTCATCGCATGCATAGCTTAATAATTTTGGCTCCTAATAGCAAATATCTTGAGTCTCCTAACCAATTGCATTTGTTATAAAGGGGATTCCAAGATCTTGGTCCAGTTTCTGACTAACATTTGAGAATGTTGAAGTTTTGTCTATATCAAATCTTGGGGTATCGTGTAGATCTAGTATAAGACGATAGCAGATCGATAGTTATTATAAATCGTGAACCCCTATGTGTGTTCGATGTTTAACAAAGGGAGTGAAAAAAACTATTGGTGATGTGGCAACAGCAGGTTTATAGTAGCGCCCCCTTGACAGTTTTCAATACCATGGAACCAATCCCTCCTCTCCCCCTCCACCGAGAAATTGCTTTTGGAAACCACTCATCAAAATTTTGTGGGCATTTTCCAACAATGAACCTTAGGTGCAGTTTCCAGGAAATTGAAGGGGAATTTCAAAATTCCAAACAATGGGGTTTTTGAAAAATGCCCTCAATTAGATGAGACACTAGAATTTCTTTAAAATTGTGAACAGTTTGGGAGATTTTGTTGGTTTTCTAAAGGGTATATACTCAGTTTTTGGCATGGTCGAGTTTTGCAAAACAACTGATCCTTTATTTGAAGGTTGGTTGTTGGGTGCATGTTCCCTTCGTGGCTTGGAATTAGAAGCTTTGATATCATGAAAATGTTTTTTCAGATCTGGGTGCATCTTCTACCAGAGTTTTAGAAGTCACTGGTTTTGATATTCAAGAGAAGATTATTCATAACTCTTTTGTATTCATTCAATTTTATTCATCGCATGCATAGCTTAATAGTTTTGGCTCTGAGCACATTCTAATAGCAAATATCTTGAGTCTGCTAACCAATTGCATTTGTTATAAATGGAATTTCCAAGATCTTGGTCCAGTTTCCGACTAACATTTGACAATGTTGAAGTTCTGTCTATATCAAATCTTGGGGTATCGTGTAGATCTAGTATAAGACGATTTTCAAACTTTAAGCGACGACATACTTTCGATTGAAGATCCACAAGCACGAGAGAAGGCTTATACTTCCAATTTCTGCATAAGAGCAAAAACCTGTATGATAATATTCCTATATTCAATCAAAAGGTTTGCAGTTAAAATCTCCATAGTATTCATGGGATGCATAGCTATAACAATCATCAGATCAGAATGTTTGGAAGAGATCAGGAGACCCATATCTACAATTAAGTTTATGTATCAAACCATACTAAAGAAAAAATATCAAATAAGGAGGAGACATTACATAAGAGAGACTCCAAGATTTGCTAATATTGCTTGTCATAGTATGAAAAATCTGGTTTACCTCTGTATCAGATCTGTAAAGATCTTAGAATGAGATCTGGACATATTAATGTGAAAATTTATGTGCATATTAGATATAAAAGATTTGAGTTTTGGGTTATCAAAGTTATAGATTGAGAACTACATGGATTGCTTGATAGGATGGTTGGTTCGATTTGTATATCAGGATTGCTAACTTCTTTGTGGTGGTAGTGTGAGATCAATTGGGAATTGCTACTCGTTTCATACTTCAAGAGGGAAATGAATTTCCCAATGATGGTGGTGATGAAGGAACCCAGCAAAAGCACACAAAATGTCATAGCTGATTGAATAAAAAAATCAATTGCGTAAATATAAATAACACACCCTACAAAGTGATGTCTTCTTGAATATTGATCAATATGAATGATTTTCCTTTAAGAGTTCTTGGGTTTTGATTCTTTATGAATAGGAATTGATTCATTCAACTAAAATTGGTATTGTTGATTTTGATGGTACTTCTGTTCTCCAGCTTGATGATTGGGTGCTATGCCGAATTTACAAGAAAAATGGTCATTCTCAGAGAGTACAAGGGGTAGAATGAGATGAATCACCAAGTGCAGATGAAGTGATGGTTTCTTTGCCTGATATTGATCAGCAAAACAAACTGCAACTGCCCAAAATTGCCTCTTTTAGTGGGTTGTTGGAGAGTGACAATCCTTTCATAGATGGTTTTTTAAACGATGAAGCCATGGATGACAATGGAAACAACAACGGACTACCTCAAGTCCAGTCCTCCAACCTCTCTCACAACAATTTCAGCGATAACAATGACAACTATAGTGATTGCCGATATGAAGTTGTCCCAAAACAAGAAGAATTAGCAGTGGAGAATGACACCAAATTCAATTCTCCCAAGAGGACCCTCTCCTTAGCATATGGGGACGATGAAACCAACCCTGCAAAGAGATTCAACAACATGCAGAACAACTATAACTACAACGTCAACAATAATGTTTCAGCCTTGCTTAATTCAATTCAACCCAATCAAACTTTCCAACAACAGAACTTCCTAAGCACATTGAATGACAGTCAACAGAATTTCAGACTTCCCTACATTTAGAACATGCATTGGACCACCTAAGCAACTGCTCATCACAGAGATTTTAAATTCTTTTCAAAAGGACTAAGATTGGTATACATCAAAATTTTCTAGATACTAACTCAAAATAGATTGTTCTTTCTACAACTTATCTGTATAATAGTTTCTATGGTATACATGAAAATTGTCATAATTTTTGCATGGAATGAACAGTAGGAGCTTGCTATATTCTGTGTATAGCAATAAGTATATACAATCAGTGTATCAGGTGCAAAGAAACAGTCTATGGCTTCAGGCCTTTACTCATCAGACAATTGTAGCATTTCACTATGGTATATTATTGTTTAGAGAGTAGACAAGTTCTTCATACAAAAGCCTTCCTAAAGATGAGAAGGCTTATACTACCAAGTTCTGCATAAGAGCAGAAATTTGTGTGATAATATCCCTATATTCAATCAGAAGGTTTGCAGTTAAAATCTCCATAGTATTCATGGGATGCATAGCTATAACAATCATCAGATCAGAATGTTTGCAAGAGATCAGGAGACCAATATCTAATATTAAGTTTCTATATCAAACCATACTAAAGCAACAATATCAAATAAGGAGACATTACATAAGAGAGACTCCAAGACTTGCTAATATTGCTTGCCATAGTATGAAAAATCTGGTTTACCTCTGTATCAGATGTGTAAAGATCTTAGAATGAGATCTAGACATATTAATGTGAAAATTTCTGTGCATATTAGATATAAAAGATTTGAGTTTTGGGTTATCAAAGCTATAGACTGAGAACTACATGGATTTCTTGATAGGATGGCTGGTTCAATTTGTATATCAGGATTTCTAGCTTCTTTGGGGTGGTAGTGTGAGATCAACTGGGAATTGCTACTCGTTTCATATTTCAAGAGGGAAATGAATTTCCCAATGATGGTGGTGATAAAGGAACTCAACAAAAGCACAGAGAATAGCATAGCTGATTGAATAAAAAAATCAATTGTGTAAATACAAATAACGCACCCTATAAAGTGATGTCTGCTTTTTCTGTAAGGTTATCATTTTATCAGTATTTTATAGAACATAAACAGTTAGCAATTCCAGTTTGTGCCCATATGGAATATTGTCCAACGTGTTTCTTTGCAAAATAAACTCATTGCCAAATAGTTATTTTTCAATAGCGAGTTACTCTTGCAACTCCACGTTGTAAATGCTAGAGCCTGTGGAAGGAGACCTCCTTATCAGTATATGTTGTGTTACATAATTCTTGGATTATATAGTTTATTAGATATTCATTGGGGCATACAGCACGTTGGTCAAGGTTAGATACAGCTAATTAGATTCCACCCACAAAGGTAGCATAGTATTTGGTTCTCATTGGTTGGCCACATGAATCCACAATATGGTACAACAAGTTCTATTGGACGTATACTAATAGAAACAATGTGCCTTTTTATGTTTTTGGCGACGATAATCCTTGACTGTTCATGGTTCCAATTGGATTTATGGTTTAGCCAAGGTTACAACATTTTGGGTTTCGTAATATACTCGCTAATTCTGGATTGTTCATGGTTCGTCTTGGATTATGGTTTAGCCATGGTTTCACCACAACCCAAGAGATTTTGGCTTTTGTAATATAGTCAAAATCAGAGAAAATACAAACGACTGAGAACATCAGAGAAAATACAAACGACCCAGATCCATCAAAACCTTCAAAGTTTGTTCATGAACTCCAGATCCATCAAAACCTTGAAAGTTTGTTCATGAACTCTCTGAATCTCGTATAAAATGTGTACTATATTTGAAACTTCAATTTGCCATTAAATTAATGGGACATGAATTCCCACAAAGGAGTTCAGAAAGGTGCAATTAAGTTGAGCTTTCAACTTGTCATTCAATTGATGGACACTGAATATTAAATATAAGATAAATATATAGGGGTAGCATGTGAGTGTTAGTTTTATAAAGAAGAATCCTTTTATTATTAATAAAAATATAGATAGTTAGCTGCATTTTAAAGGGTTATAAATATGAGTTATAAATAAAAGATTAAAATGGTTGTAAATATTTAAAGGGTTGTAAATATGAGTTATTAATTGTTTTTATGCAAAACCCGATAAATAGTAATTTAGTTATTTCTTTTTAATTGAGTGACTCAAATTCATGTTTCTTTAGGTTGAAGGTAAAGCCACAAAAGTGGAAAAAATTGTGATGCCAATAATGAGAGGGATTGTAATAAGAAATTTAATATTCCAAGAAGAGGAGGTAGTAGTAGATTCTAAATAAATTAACAATGCAACAACATAAATGTTTGCAACAAATTTAGAGAGATCCACTTTGTTAAATAATGCACACACTACATGGACAATGGATTTCCACACTTTATGCCTTACGGCGTTTCCTTTGCAACATCTGATGCAAATGCTAGTATTATGCCCTGTTTAAAATTGCTGGGGCCCCTGATATGGACATGGATTCTTATACTCCATACAAAGATGTAAACCACTTTCATGCCGATGCATCTATTTGGAAACACTTGTGGTAACAGATAGCTAAAAGGTTGCAATGAAAAAATATTCATAAACGACCCCCAAAAACAATGCAAGGAACTTTAAAGCAACTTTAAATTTGCTGAAACGTAAAATGGATGCTTACCAGTTTCCTCTCGGCCTCAAACGATAGGAGAATAGCTCGACTGAAATGGTGGCACTTTCTCAAAAGCGTCGTTGGTCTCTTATCTTGCAATACCCTCTCTCTAAAGTAGAGATCAATGAATTTACTAACAAGAAGCCCGATCTCGAATAACGTTACAAAAAGGCTAATGCAATTGAAGTGGGTTCTAATTAGTGCAAATTTTTACTAAACTGGTGGTAAACCTCCGCATACGACGCTGAACCCGTCTCGTTTAAAAGAAATATTACTGGGCATTTAAAATCAAGTGCTGCACTAATAACGCCAACATAACCTGACCCTAATTGGAATCCAAAGAGTTACTCATGCACCGTAACTCTAACTCGCCTAAGTTACAAAATTTAATTTGTATTCAACGTGTTACAAAGTTAGAAAGTTTAATTGGTATTCAAAGAGTTTAACTTAATTGAAGTGATTCTGTTAGCAAGTATTCAAAACTATATTATTTTAAAGTAACTCACTTTAATTACTCGTTTAGCGTCATTCTAACTATACTCTAAATGATATTTAAAGAGTTACTACCTTTAAAAGTTTAATTAGTATTTAAAGAATTACATAATTTAGAATTATTCTAATTTAATTAAAAAGTTTAATTGGTATTTAAAGAATTACTAATAATTTGCTTATCTTAATTTAAAAAAATTATATTTATATTGATAAATTTGTTAATTTTATCTAAATACAAATGTTTATTTTGTAATAAATTTTTAGAATTTATACTTTAATTATGAATATTTAAAATAGGTAATAAGATTATTATATATATATATATAGAGATCGAGATATAATAATATTATATATATATATATATATATATATATATATATATATGTTATGTTTTTTTCAGCATGTGGTTATGGTATTGGCCCATGGTTATGGTATTGGCCCGTTGTTATAGCAAAGCCTATTTATATGTAAAGAATTAATTTCTATGCTAAAGTGAAAGTGAATTTCTATGATTAAAAAAATTGTCACTCATATATTGATTTTTTTATAACTATTATTAATAAAAATAATAATTTAAAATAGAGTCATAATTTAGTTCATTTTTATGATTTTTTTTAATCACGACAATATGAGATGTATTATGAGGTAAGCGTTTTAATACCTCTACCAACCATTTAATTTATATATCTATATTAGATGTAGAAATTCCATGTAGATTCAAACTGCTAATTGTAATATGCTAAAACAATAGTCTTTAATCTACTCTACTCATTAGCAAAAACAATTAAACCATCGTAAAATCATGAAGCATACAATAAATAGAATTTAATCAATGCATTACACAATGATTTCTGGGAAAAGCCAGAGCTAAAAACCCCTACTATTTGTATATTTCATTAGTAAGAAAATATGAGAAGAGTTACAATGTTTTTCTCATGCCAAGCAACCTCTATCTCTATCTGTCTCACTGCTCCCATTGCTCCCACTGCTTCTTAGACAAACCTAGGCCAATACTTAAACCAATTTCTCACTTTCCCAAGTCCCTAGTTTCTTGCATTGTCCCTTGGGAATTAGCCCCCTATTAATTAGGGAAATTCCTCAATTGAAATTATGTAATCTTCATAAGCCTTCCTCTCACTGCATGCACCACTTTTACAACTAATAGTTGCATGCACCACTTATATAATTCAAATGATTATACAACTGATAATACAATGTCCGTGAACTCAATGTCAAGTGGGTAACTCTTAGATCTGACATGCACGAGTTATTTATGAGCAAATCATCAATTTACTAGTTAATCACTATAGGCAATACCACACTACAATTCATGCAACACAACATTACTAGACCTCCCACTAGTTCCTCCAACAATTGGAACTAATTTAATTGACTTTAATTCAGTTAAACTGAATTAATTTATTAAAACTCAAAATAAGGTTACTATGATGTAGGAA
The DNA here is from genome assembly GCA_000404065.3 of Pinus taeda. Lineage (NCBI taxonomy): Eukaryota > Viridiplantae > Streptophyta > Pinopsida > Pinales > Pinaceae > Pinus > Pinus taeda. The sequence goes on along the minus strand of APFE031169212.1, from coordinate 5,649 downwards.
ACACTCTACATGACTAAGTTACACCCTCAACTTGAATTAATTGAGCCAACTAAGTCAAATTAACTTAGTTAACTAATACAAGTTGTCATGAGATGTGAAATTACAATTTTATTCCTATTGAGGATACATCAGGAGATGATGATGATGAGGGTGGCGATAGTGTTGGTGATGATGATGTGAATGAGACTAATGTTGGTGATGATGACGTGGATGAGACTAATCATGATGCTCTGGATAATGATCATGAGGATGATCTTGGTGCTACTAGATAAGCATGCACATGCACTATTTTTTATGAAGAATTATTGTATAGAATGATATTCTTATTTTTAGATAGATGTTGTGAATTTACTTTCGAATAATGATATCTATGAAACATTTTGATTTGGTAATCATACAATGACTTTGATTTAATTAAATATGATGATGATATTATCATTATTATATTTTTATTTGATGTATATATTGGAAATTGTCACCATTATTTTGACGAAAATTTATTATGTATAATGATGTTACCATGTTTGGATGTATGTTGTGAATTTATTAGAATAATGATATTCATGAAATATTTTGATCTAGTAATCACATTTGAATTTCAATTGTTTTGATTAAAAATGATCATGATATTTATTAGTATTATGTTGTTATATATATGTGTGTTGAAAATTGTCAATGAATCATTATGTAAAATGATATTGGCAGCTACTCGACTTACACAATTTTGAAAAAATAGTGTCTTGTTATACCACCTAGTTTGTCTGCTCTGAGTTTCCATAATCTTATTTTAGCCACAGGAGTTATAGAATATGTCTCGTGGATCTCTAGGTGTATGTGCAATAATTTGATTTGATCATCAATGGGGGAAAATCCATGTTGAAATAAATATTTAACCCTAAGTGAAGAGGCATATCAAACTCATGCATTATCTTGGATCTTTGTTAATATGATGTGAGTCCATATTAGAGTGGGAGGAGTAATTTACAGTGTGTTCCTTTGAGATGATCTCTTTTCAAATTCTTAGTCTCTCAACTTCTCAATTTTCTCGAGACCTGTGTTTTTCATATATCATTTTATACTTATGTTATATCATTTTTATAATGCTTGAAACTTCTAACTCTAGCTATAACAGAATCATCCCTGATACTCATGGTGCATGGGTTGTGTGCCACTAGGGTGATGTGAGTGAGAGAGAGAATCTATTGTGCCTTGTTCTAGATTGAGATATTTTCAGATCAAAGATTGGATGAATAGAGTTAGACAAATGATCATCATTGAGCTAAGAACACGAGGCTCCTCAAGGTGGCTTCCCCATACATCCAATAGAAACATACATTAATGTGACTACAAATCTACTTGTATTTCCTCAATTAAAAGTGTAAATTTGGATCCTCCTACTCCCACCCCACCTTTGGTCCATATTCCTCACTTAGTGTTTACACATTTGAAATCAATCAATGTTTCACCAGTTACTTTGACGATAGTGGAAACACATTTTGCACAACCTAAGTTAAAAAAAAAATAAGACAGGGAAAACATAGTAATGTTGGGGTAACCAATGTTCCTAGCTGAGCTTCCATATTTAATGACATGATATGTTGGAGTTACATTTTATCTCGGGATAATCACTAATGATACCATATAGATTTGATAAGGAGGATGTTACTATGATGTGCTATAAATCCTTGCTTTTCCTTGTACTAATATGATACATATAAGCCTTGCTTTTCCTTGTACTAATATGACTCATATAAGCTCTAAGAACTAAGCTAATATTCATAAAAAACTCTACTTGTTTAATTTATTGAGTATTCATTAACGAGAAAGCTTAAATTAACTCATACTATATTACATTACTCTACTTTATAGTTACAATGCATATATATAGAAGTGTTATCTCTGTTTATTCACGTTAGATAAGACTAACTATAGGGTAAGAAAGTAACAATGAAACCATTGTATTATAATGATTGTGTATACCTTGGATCCAATGATTACGGATTTACCATGCCATAGCTTTCCTAATTGACATGAGGTTATGTAAAAGATATTTCTTGCTGAGAATTCTTAGTAGTAGTAGAATATGACCAACAGCATGCATCTCTTCATATTCTTACTATTCCTTTCGGTCATGGGAAGAGCTGGCCAAAGTTTCCTTTTTTGTGTGGATGTGAATTTATTTTGGAATAATGATATCTCTGATTCATGTTGATTTGGTAATCATATATGTGGAGAATCATTTTATGTGATGACATTGCTATTTTTTTCGATCGATGTTGTTAATTTCCCTTAAATTTCTTTACAAACACTATTATCAATTTGGGCATAAATAAGGAAAAAAAATGGACACCAAACTAGATGAAAAAAAAATACACCAAACTAAATGAATAAACTAAATGTAACCATGCCTATTTCTGAAATTATTATGCGTCATGCACATAGAAAAGAGACATTTACATTACATATCAAGTTTTGTCTCATATCAAGTAATGGAGACATTTACATTACCTAACATGTCTCTAGTGTTACATGTCTAGCATCTGGCATCCCCCACCCCACACCCCCCACCCCCGACACTGCAATGGTGCTAGTCACCGCACCTATTAATCAAGTTCAATCCTTATCATAAGATTGTCGCAACAATGCTGAAGAATTCCATAATTGAAAATGCAAATAACTAACATGAAAATTAGCTTCATGGAATAAGAAATAAGATTATAACAATCTTATAGATGACTTTAATAAAAAAATTGTTATCATTGTTATGTATTACAGGAGCTACGGGAGGCCATGGAAACAATTGAAGTTATTTCTAATGAAGACAAAAAACATGATTTGGAGCATTAAGTAGTTAAATATCACATTAATTTATTAAATTTCAATCAAATTAAATTTAGTTTCCCATTTGTTTTTCCTAAACCTAGTAATTTATATAGTTTATTATTCAAACTTGACAAAAAATCATGCACATTGTTGATTATTTTTTATGGAAAATCTGTTTGAAACAAATATAAAGTTGAACCTTTTTACTATAAAACAACCAAAATGTGTAAACAAATTTGGACCCCATACTATTAAATCACGTCGCACAAGAAAGTTGATGAAAGAAGATATGACAATTGAGTCAACAAATACAATTGAAATTGGTGGCAATGAACAAAAAGTTAGACATGATGATAATACATGGGATGAATAGTATAATACAATTATTATACTTTGTGGGTGTTATAAATAAGTTTAGCTAGAAATTAATGTACAATATAAGGAAGAAAATCCAAAAATGTGAAATTGTTGTGGCTTTTTTTAAACTATATTTTAAAAAAAAATAAAAAATAACTTATTATATATATGTATACTTAATCTTGCTTTGTTAAGTAATTTATTGCATATATCTTTGAAATGGATCCATGTTTTATCCAATACTTGCTATCTAACATTAGATAATGGTTCCATTTAATTATAGGTCAATTATGTTGATGATACACCTAATAATGATCAAGATCTAACTAGACCATTAAGAAATCAATGAGATTGTCAAATTCATCCTTTAAACCATACTAGGAGAAGAAGAGAAGCAATGAAGAGAGCACCACCACCTAAAAAATTTGTGGAGTTGATGAAACTAGCATACACTAATGACATGTTATCGATTGTTCGAAGTGTTCACGTTGATGGAAATGTAATGCATAAAGAAGGATTGAACGAAATGCTCACAAGTTTCTTTGGGGATGGAAACAATGGTTAGGGTTATGATCATATACATAATAATGATGATGCAGATATAAAGGGAAATTCCAACCAACATAATTATGATGATATCAACATTAGTGAATTAATTAAGAAAGTAGAAAAGACAGTCATGTTCAAATCGGGTGCAAGTAGAACATTCAATCTTTCATGCACATTAATAGTATTGGAAATAAGTCATTATTTGGTTGATTAGGCAAGAACTTCACTACCTTACTAAAGTAATTTGAATTATTTTTCTAGTTTTCCACTATCAATTTGTGTCCTCGATTAGAATATAAGTACTAACTTCACTTAAATTTATTTTAGGAATATTTTAAATTATGGTATATAAACAATGCTATAAATGACATTTCTAACACATGGGTCTAAAAAAAAACTTACAAGGCTCTAAAGGATAAAATATTCCCTGAAGATAAGATGTTTCCATCAACTTGTAGAGAAGTGTTTCAATTGTTGGTTGAGGTGGGGACTGAATATAAGAAAATTCATGCATGTAAAAATGATTGCATCTTATATAGAGATGAATATAAAAATAATGAAGAATGCCCTATATGCAAAGAGAAAAGATATCATACAAATGTATAAGGTCCTATAGTTCCAAATAAGGTTTTACAACACATGCCAATTATTCCTAGACTACAACAGATGTTTCACTATAAATATCTTGCACAATTGATGGACTGGCATGCAAAGAACTGGAGTAAATATGGATTCATGTATATTCCTTTGGACTCCAAAGCAATGGAACATATAGAGGAAAAATGGCCAAGAAAAATCAAATATGAACCTCGTAGTATTAAGTTAGTACTTACAGTGGATGGAGTGTGCCCCTTCTCTTTCCTAAGCTGAAATTATTGTGTTTGGCTAGTTGTAATAACAGTGTACAATATTACCCCACATATGAGTGCTACAAAGGAACACCTTATGCTAACTCTCATCATTCTATGAAAACATAAAGTGAAAAAAATGGATATTTACATTGTGCCTTTTGTTGATGAGATGCAACTACTATGGAAGGGCATAAGAATGTATGACATACCACATCCTCGATCAAATAGATCATTCATGTTTTATGGCATACTATGTTGGAGAATTCATGATTTCCCAAGACTTGGTGTTTGTTCTAGTAAGAGATCAAATAGTTTTTTAGAGGAATTTTTATTCTTCTATGTAAATAAATTGTATTTTCCTAAATTGATACATTTATGAGTTTTAGATAGGTTGAGTTATTATTCTAGAATATTGAAGAATATTAGGATGAATGATTTGAATGTAATCAAATTTACTCTAATAGGAAGAATTTAAATAGGATTATGGTTGAGAGATTGTAGGATCTTAGGAGCAATATTAGGAGAATGAATAGGATCCAAAACCAATTTACATCTATCTACATTTATCTATATATTTAATGTGAATCTAAGAGGATCATAACGATCAAATGGTGTAAATTTTGATCAATATAGAAAATGGCCAATTAAGGGAGGAATGAGGCCATAAGAAAGTAGATCAAGGTTTGTGTTGATGTATGTACAATTATATTACTATGTGAAATTCTTTGTATCCCTATGTATTGTTTGAAGCATTTGAGTTGGTAAATGTTAATGGCAATGAAATTAACTAAAGTTGTGCATGGTCTATTCTATTCATCTATCATAGTTCACACATAAGATGATAGTCTCGTCAACCGGCGTAGATAATTTCTCGTTCCCTCGTGTTGCAAACTTATTCTTGCTTGTTGAGAAAACACGAGTTAACAACTCAGTGATCCTACTCAAATGGGTACTATTACAAGGTACGTTTGACCTCTCAAACAGGCTACAACCAATACTCTCATTAAGAAGGATTAAGAAGGTTTAAAAAGGTAGCTAAGAATCCTTACCCATTCTAATGAAGAAGATG